>CEMJ01393639.1:10377-21519 GCA_900068955.1 Clitocybe nebularis | reverse complement strand
TAGGATCCTAGATGCGGCGGGAAGTCACCCGGTATAATATAAAAGAGAGTCTAGGAATAATTAGATTACTATCTTTTGTGCTTCAGGCGATGACAGGCTCTGGCAGAACACAGTTGATGGTACACGACCAATGTAGGCGATACAAATACTTTGAGTAATACCGGGAAATGCATATTCAGGTAAACGTGTACCGATTATAAGAAGAGTGCTCCAATAAGGATCACACTCAGGACTCCTGAATAGGTCCTGGGATGTCAGACAATATTTTCACACCAGCCTTGGCAAGCTTAGCGTATTCCGCTGGAGAGATCTGGAATCTGGGATTTGTGAAATCCCAGCTGATTTCTTCGAGGAGTGTAACAGAGTCTATCCCTGAACGAGCGCTTATGACATCCGCCAGAACTTCCGCGCCAACATCTTCACATTTCAACTCTCGAAGGTTTGGCAAAAGAGGTTGGTAGGGACGATCCAAGAGAGTCTCTGATGGAGCCAGAGCATGGAGTACATTGTCCGGTGTATTGGAGATACTCAGACACCGCAGCGACTGAAATTCGGAAAAGAAATGTGATAGTGCGGGCTGGTTGGAATGGATACTATGAAGTTGAAGACTCTGAATACGACCTAAGGGGAAGGCGGCACATGGGTAACAATTAGGGCTATGCGACGTTTTAGTGAGGTATTTGGAATGGGCGGCCGTCAACCACTCCAAAATCGGCGTTGCGTCCTCTAACTCGATGGAAGAGAAGGCGGCGAACACATCCTCCAACGCCAATTTCTCTAGGGAGGGGAACGAAAATAGGGAGAGGAGTTTGATGGCATACTCGGCGTCGATATAGCCGAAGATAAGACAAGTAAGGTGTTTCATTTGGATTGATCGTCGCAATCCGGTGCTGTCTTCCATTGGAACGGAATCTAACTGAGGGCCCCATCCTACAATTGACAACTGTCGGAGATCAGGACATTCAGAAAGAATGTCCGTAAATTGGTCCAGTGACGGCATGACATCACTCGCGTGGTATTTAAATTCTAAGATGGTAAGGTTGCGGAGCGCTGACCTAGTCCAATCCAAGTGGACCCCAGCCAAGGTGACTTCCTTTAATTGGTCCATCGCGAGACCTCCAAACAGTGATATCGGTTCCCTCAAAGCAGTTGGTTGGAATGCTTGGCCCTTTGATGCAAAGTACGCGTTACAACGCGAGAGTGATAATCTCTGGAGTTGGGGCACCGCCTCGAGTCGGCGAGTATACCAAAGAAAGGTAAAAATAGGTGCCCATGTATCTGTCAAGAGTTCGAGACTACGCCATCTCGTGGCATGAACTAAGAACAAACGGAGGATAAATTCCATATCTTCCCAGCGAAACGCGTGGGATGCTTCCTCCCAATTCCACGCGGGATCACGGAAGTCGAGAAGAACATCAATAGGGTATGTCTTAGATCGAGCTAACCAGGTGGCAGCATGAGATAGTTTCTTAGAGGAGGGAGGAAATGTAATAACAATAGTCGTCCACAAGCCTCCTGTTGAAAGGGCAAGTTGTCGCCAGCGCGAACAGACATGGGACAACAGGGTAGGCTTTGAGATAGCTTCGTAAAGTTCTTTGTCGCGATGAGTGGCTATCAAGAAAATATTGGAAAGTAATTCGTTGGGCAGACTTTGTAAAGATGGTATTTGGGGTCGCACGAGAGGCGCAAAGAGTCGGAAGGGATCTACTGTCGATGAAGGAGGATCTTCCAGCAAAACGTCCCCGAGGATCGTCGAAGCAGTCATGAGGCTATAGTAAGTGGCTCATGGTTTAGAAAACACAACGAGAAAGCATTTGGAGCAATGGGGACTTACACTGAATGTCCAGGTCGCATGTCAGATGCCGAAGGTCAACGGGAATCCTGGTAGTGCTGAAAGAAAAGGTTCTTTTTTAAGCTCACAAGTCGTCACTTCTGACTCGTGAGAATAAGCGTATCAACCTATTTGAAAATACATAAATGGACTCCGCACCAATCGAGGTTACTTCCCTGACAAAAAAGAGCATGAGCAGGGGGCGGGGGGATTGGAAATTAGCGAAATACAAGAGTGGCGATCCCGAATAGGAAATTCAGGTACAGCGGAAACCTGCGGAAACACACCAAGCCGCCTCGTGGCAAAATTTGACTGACTTGTGTTTGCAGCCGAGATGTGGGCGTGCATTGGTCCATTTATCAGTATACAGCCAAACCCCTCAGACGAATACTTCGGCTCTTCTTTAAGGCCATAGTGATGGCTGAGTGTTATCCTTTTTTAGTAGCCTGAGGCCAGGTGCTTGCCTCGAGGCTAGAAAGATCCTCGACACATCAAGCAAACCTAATGATCTGTGGACGACATCACAGAAAAAAGACGCTGACGCTTGCAAAGTCACATAAGATGGAGTCATGGACGGCTGGGCGCTTAAGTAGTCCCTATATCTGCTCGGTCAATCTTTTTGTAGCGATAATATCCCAAGAAAAAAGACTGGGGAGATTCTATCTCGAAAAGGCTTGGACCGCTTTTGACCAGGGTTGGAAGACGAAGATTATGGTCAATGAAAGTAACATTGCCATAGAATCTTGATCCCAAAGTTGCTGTCGTAGGTATATCAAGGCTCCTTTCCCTATCTGTAAACTGATAAGTAAAAGATTACGAGACATGAGTGATAGACAGATGTATTGGGGTCAAAACCATCATTGGATAATGCTATTGATGGCATAATGGGGTTAGCGTTGCTTTGTTCCCGACCCAGTATGTATTTGCCAGGCCATATAAGAGTATCTTTAGACCAGGCTTCTGGCCTGGCAACAAATGAACATTCATTCCATACTCATCGGACTTCTCTCGTCAACCTCGGAAAGCCGAATGAGGTGTCAAAGATTGAAATGGCGAGGACAGTAGCGCCTACAAGGATGGGAAGTCCTCCGCGTATCAGCGAATATCCATCACTATCAAAAGAACCCACGATAAATAAGGTAGATACTGTGGAATCGGCGTATCACCGCTTTCGCTGTGGGCGAAGGTCCCCACAATCAAACGTCGATTGGTCGTGTGTGTTTCCCAGGAAACGAGATCGCCAATAGCCCTTGAATAACTTGTTTGCGCAGGGGGATCAACGGTGCCGCTGACCTTGAAGCCTGAAGGGCTATCTTCTGTCATGATGTTTGCCGTAATTAGGAGGTGCCCAGATGGGGCGCATACATGCGTTCTGGTTCTGATAATAATGCATTAAATATCGAAACTTGGCTTGTTTACTGACGTGGTGAGGGTATGGTTATTTTCCAGTGATTCCACGCGGTGTGAGAGATATGTTATCCTGCTTTACAGATGTCATACGTTATTCGAAAAACATGAAACCATTTTTGAATGACAACTCTTACTTATCCCAGCTACCCTCATGGAGTATACAAAGTCGGTCATTCGAAGCAATGATGAACCTCACGTACCTTCCACATCGAGTGACATATTTCCCGACCAAGCCGCCGTTTACCAAGTTGGGCCACCGAGATGACCGTGCAGGGGTCGGAGGAGCGGCCTCTCCGTGAGTTCGCTTGTATGGTAGCTTGGGGTAGAAGAATATAGTCCAAACACTTTCGATGCAAGCACCTTATAATACAATACAGTCAATATAAAGGATGAATCCGAAGACAATCGAACATCCAAAAACAACCAACAGCGCCCGAAGACTGCTGACTAATCATGGTCAATCCGGCCAGGGTCGGCCCGCTCGTAACACTTCTTCTCAAGTCCTGCCACCATGGTGTGTAAGACAACCATTCCGAGGACCGAGGTCTAGTCATTGAATTCATTGTTGAATATCAAGAGATAACAAGATCCTATCTCGAAACCTGGACGGTCTTTGTTCGGGGCCCACCCCCGCCCTTTCACCTCGTTCATAGTTCAGGTCATTGACACTCCGAGCTCTCAAGTTCTCTTTTTTCCCTTACTACTACCACAAAGGGCTCCGTTTAAAGCGGGAATTGTTCCCCTATTCTTCGACTCGTTTCTCAATGAGAAAGGTTGTGCAGAAGGATGGCCACGGCCACAAGGACAATCATCGCTTTGAATTTTGTGGCCCATACCTAGTAGCCATGGGAGGGTACAAAATGGGCCTGAAAAGATAGTAATAATAAATTCTCCCTTTCCCAGCTGTGCAAAGTAAATAAGGAACATGACATACCAACACACCCCTCCATCCGCAATTCCGTACCGTCGTGGCGCAGTCGACTTTACAGGAAATGGAGATGTACAAAGCGATCATTGGCACCGGGGCCTTGCTTCCGAGGTCGTATCCCGAAATCATTCTCAGTTCCCTGGTGTGCATTTCTTTCCGAGTAACGGGGTCGGAGCGGGAGTCGCTTTGACTGAGTGCGAATATTCCAGGGGAATAGCTATTCCTACTCAATCCGTCTTCAACCGCTTACCTCCTCACTTTCAAAACGTTGAATCAGGGTCTCTGGTCATTACAGTAAGATTTCACTTTCCTATTACTTTCCCTCCCTGACTAATTTTATGTTTTCAAGTGGCCGGGATATCAGCACCTGAAATTCAAACATAAAGTTATGTTCCGCCATTCTAGCGGCGAACCTCTTACAATGGCTGATTTGGCTTGCCAAATTGCCTATATTTGGCGTAAATTTTATCAAGTACGTTTCATTCGAAGTCTGTCCTTTATCCTCATTCTGACAGTTTTTCAGAGACATGGAGATAGCTTTGACGGGCGTGGTATACGCCTTGGCGCAACTGGCATTACCTACAATCATTTGCGGTTACACCAGATTTATTCAAACGATGGCCGTACATGGCAAGCTGAAATATCTTACATTACATCGCTGTAGCTGTCTGTACTTTTGAAATTTGGTTTTATGTTGGAGGTTATACATTCTATACCGCACAAGTCTCGCGTGGTAAATATCCCTGGTAAACGCTGCAAGAATCTTAGACTATCTTGAAAACAGGAGTTAGTGCATGTTATGACAATGCAGATCATTCAGGGATTGTAACCTCGTCCCGCTTCGTTCTGCCCATGGAGTTCGGCGGACTCTCGTCATCGCCGGGTTCTATCGTTATCTTCCGAACCCATATTATAAAAAATATCACAGTCCGTGGCGCCTGCTGTCAGAGAGACTCTATTATTGTCTGACAGCAGTGCCTAGGGAGTGTAATCGGCTTGCAGAAATCCGATCGAGCCCTGTTGACAACAAGCTTCCAAGTGGTGTGACCCCTAAGGCCCGCGTCTCCAATAATAGCTTTCACATCTTCCTAGAAACAATACACTAGGAACGTATGTATAACCTCCCTTCATAGCCTTTCAAAGCTACCTTTCCGTTGATAATTTCCTCCTCATCGGCACCTAATACGTACTCATAGTTCCTAAGTACCAGTTTGAATGCTCTCCAGTCCTGTCCCGTGCCGAGAGAAAAATCTATCCCCTCCGCTTTGAAGTTGAGGACAATCAGCGCCGTAGAATTTTCTGATGACCGAGTATAGGCGAAAACTTGTTCATTTTCAGGAGAGATATCCACAAAATCTCCATAAATCTAAAAACGCATAGATAATATATACATTAATGCGCTTCCATCTCCATCGGGGGATAGGCTCACCAAGACGCTGTTGGCTTTCCGCACCCGAAGAGCATCCTTCCAGAATGCAAGCACACTATCTTTGTCCTCGGTCTGAGCAGCCACATTCCACGTTTCAAAGTCTTCATTAACACGCATCCAGGGAGTTCCCGTCGTGAATCCAGCATGTTCAGTCGAATCCCACTGATCGAACAAAGTTTTAACAAAGTTTCGCATTATTAGCGAGAGGAGATATTGCAAACTAACCTGCATAGGCACACGGGCGTGATCGCGAGCTTTGCGTTGGAATCCATCGAGCACATCTGACATGTCAGGTGTCTCGCCACCCCCTGCGGCCTTTCGCTGTTCCAATACCCTAGATGGGGGGAAGGTGGGTCAGCGGCATAATCACGGGAAAAGTATCAAAAACTGACTGATTCCAATAGTTCTGTGACGCGACATCCTTGTATTCCTCGATCCCCCATGACCTTGGGAAGTTTTTTAAGCCGAGCTCCTGTCCTTGGAAGACATATTGTGTCCCCCCGAGGCTGATTTCTAATATCGCCAACATTTTCGCGGAGAGCAAACGCCATTCATCGCTATCGTTCCCGAAGCGCGACACGGCACGTGAATGATCGTGATTTTCAATGAAGATGCTGCAATGACGCTCGTTAATTCCGTCAACTCTTTCATTGAAGATACTATTGCGGTATACACGTACGCATTCCAGAAATCTTCAGATCGTTTATAGTTCTGCCACCTCCCAATGATTTCTGTAAACTCGGGCAGCTTCCAGTCTCGGTGGATCAGAGGAGCATGATCACCACCCTTTGGGGAATCGAGATCCATAAGTTCGAAATGGAAGACCATATTGAGTTCATGATTACTGGGCAGGACGTATGCAGCTAACTCTGAAGCATCGTGTGTGAAAGGGGTCTCCCCCACCGTAATTAGATCGTTCCCTGCAAGAATGTGAGGATGAATGCATAGACCTATTTCAAGATAAAGACGAACCGGACAGGACCTTCTTGTTCATCTCTTTGATATACTCATGTACACGAGGGCTACCACTCCATTAGTAAGCCGGTGCTTCTATACACAGGGACCTTACCCGTTCGCGAAGAGCGTGTGTGCTGGTTGGAATTCTTGATCCGGGTTTGTGATTGGAGCATCGGGGAGTCCTTCGACTTTAGATATTAAATTAATGACGTCCATCTAAAAATACGAATGTTAATGCTAAGTTCCAGGATCATGTACAAGAACGCACCCGGAACCCGTCACAACCCCGATCAATCCAGAATTTCATCAAATCCCAGACGGCCTGGCGTACATCAGGGTTGTCCCAGTTGAGGTCGGGCTGCTTTGTAACATAAAGATGGAGATAATATTCGTCCGTCTTTTCGTCATAATCCCAAGCAGAACCTGTGTCAGGGGCAGTTTTTCATAAGTCTTGATTAAAAGCATGTACAACGACGGACCTTGAAACACGGATTTCCAATTATTGGGAGGGTGGCGGTTCCCTGCCGAATCATACTTCGGCGGGCGCCATATGTACCAATCGCGTCTGGGGTTGTCTTTGCTGGATTTAGATTCGACAAACCAGTCATGCTGCAAAATGATTTGAGAGGGACGCGAAGAATATCTCAAAATAATTCGTACCTCATCAGACGTATGATTTACAACGAGATCCATCCTGGGTAGACATCAGACAAATATCAAATGATGGGATCCCCGTCTCTGGGCCTACATGAGCTTCATTCCACGGTCATGGACGCCTTTGAGAAGGTTGTCCCAATCTACGAGAGTCCCATACCTCGGGTCGATATCACGATAGTCTGAACTTAACTTAATATAAGGGCAAGGCACGCAAATCCACTATCAGCTAAGCTCACATATCGTACCCCATATCTGCCAGCGGCGACCGATAAATGGGGGATAGCCAAAGTACATTAACCCCTAGGTCCTTGAGATAATCGAGTTTAGCATGGATGCCATTGAGATCACCGATGCCGTCCCCGTTGGAGTCAAAGAACGAGATCGGATAGATTTGGTAGACTACAGCTTCCTTCCACCAAGCTCGAGAGGTGGGCGGGTTAGGCATGGCTTTTGGAAGGTGACTCGAGTTCACTGAGTCTAAGAGAAAGTATTGGTTGGGTGTTTCATGCTTCCTTGATCGATTGATACAATCGATGAATTGCCGTATCGGCCTGAAGGTCTGGTACACGAGGCCCATCGTGAGTTCATACTGTCTTCCAAATGGAGGAAGAGGTTCCTCGATACCTCAACCTAGACAAATACTAGTTTAAAAGGGTGAAAGGAAGGGAACGTGAGGGAAGGGCATTGCAGACCCAGGGGAAGACTCATATCTGGTAATATCCATTCATGTCCATAGCTCCTCCGGGATGAATGGAGTTGTTATCGGCCATAACGGACCGGGGCTGTGATATGGACCAGACCTCAAGGGTACGGCCCTTCGTAGAGTGGCAGCCACGAGTCGATAGACCCTCGCCAATGTTATTCTGCGGTCAGAGATATCATCGATGACGGCGATAACGGAATATTTCCTTCGAGACTCGATCGGAACTTGGTCATTGATTATACATGTGTATTCTGGAGTATTATGGAAACGTGCGTCATATTTCCCAGACCTTAAAGCCAAACGGGAATGAAGGATCAACAACTAAACACCCGGACCTTCTCAAGGCCATTACAATTGCCCACGTCAGAAGCTGGCAGGGGCCCAAGTCTCATATGCGTCATGTGGCGGGATTGATCGAACGCCCATACACCCTCAGCATGGTTTACGGTAGGTCTGCACGTTCATTGCTTCCTTGGTCTGAGTCACTGAATACAATAGATAGATAACGATGACAGGCCTGAGAACCCTGTGCAAAGGTGAAATCCCTGCAGCGACTGAGTAGAACGCAAAGAAATGTACATCAGGGACCACGGAAAAGTGGATTTGGGCTGGACAAGTCCTGAAAGATCTAGATGCAGCGAGAAGAGAAGGAGGCAGAGGCAAACGGCGAGGAGAAGAAAAAGAAGTCAAGTCTAAGAACCAAGACTTTGTTCGAGAGTGGCCGGTGGCGGTGCTACGGACAAACACCGCTTTTTTTCTCCACGCGAAGGGCACGACGCAAACGGCAACCGTTTCCGCGGTCTTTGTTTTGTCCACATAGCATATTTATTCTTCGGATCTATTAGCCACCTCCCCACCCATATATAAACCCACTCTAAAAAACCCAAGCACAATTCACCACCCCACATAGTTGAAACGACGGATACCCATCGACATGTCAAGCTATCGAGCCTCCAATATGTCAACTCCGCGGAAGGACATGCAAGTAAGTCAGCGCAGAATGAACGCGCTCTCGCCTGTAGATCGGCCGCGCCCATTAACCGCTGTCTGTGCACGTCCCATTCCGAATTCGTATTGGGCGACCCCACTCCTCCTCGCTTGCGAGTATCCTTGGACGCCCAAAAACCCACACAAACCGAAGCTGGACGCGCTGCTCCGAGCTGGCGTTCGTACCTTTATCGACCTTACTGAGGCAGGTGAACTTTCACCATATGCCAATATACTATGCGGACGGGCAGACCTGCTCGGGGTAGATACCTCGACTATCGAGTATCATCGCTTCCCAATCCGTGATCGGTCTTTGCCTGAGTCAGTGGAACACATGTATCGAGTACTGGACGTTCTCCGAGATAACGACGAACGCGGACGCATCAGCGCCGTTCACTGCCGTGGAGGGATTGGCAGGACAGGCATGGTGATTGGATGTTGGCTTGTCGAGAGTGGCCTGGCGAAGAATGGACAGGAGGCTCTGAGCATCATTGCGAGAGAGTGGAGAACTGTCGAGAAGTATAATCGATTTCCCCACAGTCCGGAGACAGGCCCACAGTTTGAATATGTGTTGAACTTTCATCCTAGCAAAGTTGATGACCTTGTGAGTTTTGTTCCAAATTGGAAAGTGATGCTGGCTGACCATGTCCGACGTTTCTAGGATGACTGATGACAGTTTCTACCATCGTCGCCCGACGCAGCTGTTTCCCCCATATTAGTACCCTACACGCACGCACTTGGACGCTGGCAGTTCAATCAATCATGGACCATAAAATACTCATTTTTCGCATACTAGTATATTGTTTTCATGGGCAATTCCTAAATTTTATCAAACCAGCGCGGCCTATTCACGCCGTTCACTTGGGGAGATCTGAAACACTAATTTTCATCACCAACTTTACCTTGCTATGCACCTATAGATCAATTTCATACGTTGAATACATAGGATATGTGTAACCATCTTATTAACTTGAATATTGAATTTAAAGCGTATTTATGCTTGTTTATTCTCAAAGCCCATCAGCTCCAAATTGTCGTCTGACGGATCCCATCTGCTTCCTTTACCCCCAGCTTGAAACATCCCCGTCCCCCAAATATGGGAAACGACCGTTACCGCTCTTCAGAAAGAGTCCCAGACGACTATGGAGAAAGAAGGCATTCGTACAAAGAGGCAGGAACCCGGGCTGGTGAGATAATTCGATAGCCACGCATGAAAGCACAGTTGACTCACCCTCGATCTCTTTTCCCCTCCTGACACGCCACCTTACCACCCAACGCTCATCTGCATATCGAATTCTCAAATTTCCGGGTGGCCTTGGGACTTTGGTTTTTTAAACAATAATCTCCACTGAATGCGGGGGTAGAGCGTCGAACGTCGAGGTCCAGATCTCCAGAAAGACGGAGGCGCCATAGGGACCGCAAGGACGACTACGAACGCGGATCCTACTATGAAGAATCCCGGAGCAAAGGAGACGCCTCGAACGGCAGCTCCAGTCGCAGAGGGCGTGGATACGAAGGATATGACGCTCTTTCCTATTTTCGAGAAGCAGCACTTGAAAGCCGCAGTCGAAACGGGGAGTTTCTGGAAAATCGGAGCCGAGACAGGTACCACTACGCGGAAGACCTGACTTCTGAACGGGAGACGGCTGGTCGCTACGATGATGTAGGTTCTCAGTCATATTCATATTACCGTATATTCAAAAAAAAAAATTACCCAGGGTCGGGACCGTAGGCGCCGGGATAACAAGCGGAGACGCAGTCGAAGTCGAAGTCGAAGTCACAGCCGTAGTCGCAGCCGTAGCCCAGACCGCAAAATTGTACGTCTTTGCTTCGGGTATCTAGATGTGACTCTGACCTCCGAAGATGTACGTCTCGGCACCAAAATAATGTAGGACCGCACGCTTGACCGTCCATACAAACGCGTCCGTGGTCGATCTTTCTCCAGGGGGTCGTCCTCGCTCTCGCGTTCTGGCTCTTCCTCGTCCGAGTCTGAATCAGCAGTCGACTCGAGGAGGCCGCCGAAGAGCAGTCGCCATCGCTCGCGCTCGCGCTCCAGAAGCAGAGAGAGAAGCAAGAGCAAGTCTTCACGCAAATCAAAGCGCAAAGACAAAGGGAAGGAGAGAGATGAGAGTCGAGAACGCTCTTCGTCCCGCGACCGCCGTAAGAAACGCAAGGACAAAGAGAGGAGGAAGGAGAAGGAGGAAAGGAGGAGCGTGCTTACTGGGAAACGGGTACGACTT
>CEMJ01393637.1:0-21437 GCA_900068955.1 Clitocybe nebularis | reverse complement strand
ACTCAACCTGGGGGTTTGTACATATACTAGGTCTCGGTGTCTAACGCTATTCTGGCAGTTATGTATTTGATATTGTCTCAAATCGCCTGCCCGGCTCTGTCCGCTGACGTTGTTACTCGAGGCCTCTGTTAGTTTGTCGTACTTTTCATGATTTCTCAAACATCCTACCATAATGCTTAACAGGCCAACAGTGCGTCTTATTTTAGCAAAGGCTACAGCCACAACCTCAATTGGAAGCTCTTCGATATATCTGTCGTTATGGAGAAGAAATGTCCCGATATTGGTACGTGGAAGAGGGTATCATGCAACTCATTTCGCAGTTTATCCCAGCATCCAGAGTTTCAAAGCGCAGATGGTGGCAAGCCCACCCCTAATATACTATTTACGCTAGCCCAACCAAATTCAATGAGCACTCGCCTAGGGTAAAGTCAGCCAGGACTGTCTACATACAATACTTAGTAGCCAACACTTTTCTGCCAGTTGTTGTATACTACGCAATTACACGAAGTATAAGCATAACTATTGCCAGTGGAAATAATAATACAAGCAGACATGGCAGTTACATCACCTACAACACGGAGCAACATGGACAACGTGTCATGGGCGAAGGAGGGACATGAATAGAACAACGTATTTATTGACCAATTAGCCTTCCTTCTATTCATGCATGTTTTCATTGATAAATGAAATTGTACCTAAAGATAGTGTTAGTGCAACTGCTTCCCTCCAGAATAGGCAGAGAAGTTAAGAAGAATGGTAGAATTGGATATTGAGGAATAAAAGGTATGACATACCTTGACAACAAGTGAGGGATTGCGCTCAATTGTGGTCCGTATCGTGCAGCATTATCATAAAGCTCAAACAATGGGATAGCAAGTAGCTTCATGTTCTTTGGTACTGCGAGAACTTCTATAGGGAAGGCGGATGGCTGGCGTTAGCCAATGTCTGCATCATCAATGGGAGGCGCAAGACGCACTCCGCTCAGGCATCTGAACAAGGAAGAGTTTTTTGCATTCTTTTGGTTTTGTTATATGTGCTGGGATGAATGGGTACTACAAGAAATAGGATTAGAACGTTATTTCGAGAGCATAGGTAGAGGGGCATACCATAAATGTTTCGAAGTTGGGTCTCCACCACTGTGCTAGGCAGTCTCCAATTTCCCATTCGTTATCGACACCGTGGGTGCTGTTGAACTGCATGGAGTCCCCAGGCGGAGCGAGGCGATCATCTAGACGCCGTTTGAGCCCATCGAGCTCATCTTCTCCCGGTTTAAGATAATCGCCGGGTCTGCGATCGAGAAGTGGGGTGGGAAATCCAAAGTGAGTTCAGAGCATGACGAGGCGCTGTGAATAGAAAAAGATGGAGGTTGGGAAACGAGGATGCGGGAATTTCGCGATTGCGTGGGCCAGACACAGGTCGCACATCATGCGATGGCAAACGCATAGCAAAGAAGAAATGAAGAAAGACAAAAACGAAAAGAAGGTACGGCATAGCATGAAAAAGATCGAGGCCGAGGTTGAGCAGTGATTTCGCACTGACAAATACAGGAATAATGACACCACTTTCTCTCCATTATTCTCAAGAATGATTCACGTTTTTCTTATAACGAAGGGTATACGCGACTCACAGTTTGAAGAAGGCATTGGCGATCTGAAGCATCAAGATATGGGGGTGGCCATGATCGTGGACGACAAGGATACCCTCGACTGTGCGGCGCATACCAAAGTCTTCATAGTTATTCTGTAGGCGTTGGAGCCGGGCCGACACTGATGGGTCCTCTTCTGGCTGAGCTTCCTTCGTGCTGTTTGAAAATGAGAGGCCCGAATGAGAGACCAGCTGACACAAGAGCAAGGTTCAAACCTGAATGTAAAGTTAGAAAGAGGGTATCTGTACAGAACGAGATATTAGTACAACGCAAATGACGAAGAAAGAGAACACTTGCAGCGCGATCGTGTTCGACATTGGCGGGAGGGAGGAAACACACTTTCAATCACGTGATAATGATACCACCAACAAAACTTCAGATCACACCCCGAATTTCATGCAACTGCGTTCGGCGTTATTAGCAGCGGGTCCGAGGGGATATCTGGGGACATCAAAAGGACATGACCTCCTGACGACCAGAGTTCTGTACTTACGGATCGAACTCAGAAGTGATCAAGAGACCTGAGTCGGACCCATCAGGAAGTTGTTATTCTATGTACCGGGAGAGGGCAGATACTAATGTGCTTAAAGATTCCATTTTTTACAAAGTGTTGATGGACATATTTTGTAGTTTCTCAAGCTCCCTTCTGTTTACCATGTTGACTCCAGGCTTCAAAATTTACGCAGCTATTTCCAATATAGATCGAGCTTACGTAAGTAGGTGATAGAATCATTGTCAGGGGCTTCTTGGCCACAGCTATACACAACCAAACAAATCATCATTGGCGATTTTTCAAGAATAGACTCGGGAGGCGGCATTATTATGTAGAACAATATTTTCTAGGCTTCTCTCTTCTTCCTTCATCAAGGTCTGCTCGAACTACACCCATTTTTCAACTCAAACGAGGCCCCCAGTTCTGTGGCTTGAAGTATGAGCACGTCACCACGCTCGCTGGGCCCATCAGATGGTCTGATGACCCCTGAACTTAGTGGGACTCGCAATCGCAATATTAGCGCATCTCTTGCACTTCCATCTTCTATGACACAGACAGATCTTTCAATGACTCCAAGCGTTCCATTTCCTGATGTCCGTATCCGAACACCGAACGATGGGCACATAGCTCGTAGATCAAGCACAGGAAACACAGAGAGTACGACCAATTGGGCAGGCCATGACCCATACAGCTTTTTTCATGGTTCTCCACTTCTACGTAGAGCCGGGTGAGTCGTCTATACCTTGCATCTGCCATCCTTGTAGTATGCGTCATTAGCCAGATGTATCAATCAGACCCACCCCGCCTTCGCACCACCTGACTTCAGTATTCGTACTTTTTCGCCGTCGCAGTTCTTTTCTCTCATCCCCGTGGTCTTTTAAATCCCTCATACTTATTTTTGTCTCTCCGGATATGGCGGATATCTCACCTGTTCCTGTTCCTGCTGCCTAATTATGCTCACCACGAACCTCTAACACAAATAGCTTATGCTAAAAGAATTGCTTCGATAGGCTTTTGCAAGCAAGGTCATACAACTCGCCCAATGCTTTCGGGTCCCCTCATGAAAATTCATCTGGAGAAACGCAGTCACGAATGCAAAGGATATCTCAATCCCAAGACACAATTCGTTTCAACACGATGCAACTTTCTGGGATGTCTTTTTCATCCTCCTCCTCTGGAACTGTCAGTGCATCGACTCCAAGTGCCGCGGTGAACGATACAACAGACACGAGCTTCATTTTCCCTGACCTAGTTAATGCCACCGACACCACCCCCTCATCTCCAACGCCGTCTGAAACGGGAGAAGACCTTTCTCAGTCCCAGTCAACATTTGCGTCCGGATATCCTTCATCAATCCCCTCGCGGCTCTCCTCTCTCCCTTCCTCCTCATCCTCCTCTCTTAGGACACCCGTCCGTACTCCCCCCAGAAGTGGCGCCTCAACACCCCGCTTGCCCTTCCAGCCATCTGGGCTTTCCCTGCTCCGCCAAGAGTATGAATCGTCTGAGGGTTCTCGGACGCCCACGACCACAGCCGCGCACCATTCCGTCTCTGGTACTAATATCACCTTGACTCCCTCAACGCCTACGACGGATAGATCACAAAAGGGTCCTCGTGTGCACTGGCCTGATAGGCCAGGCACCAATAGTACTCATACACCGGGTATGATGACGGCGTCATCTCCAGTTACAGCTACGACTATAACGGATGTACAATTACACTTGTCGATTTCTCAATCTCCTTCTCCCACCCCCGTGCCCTCTCTGTCAGAGCGTACTCCGCTCCTTCGTGGGTCACCATCTCTAACACTTTCACCTTCGTCTTCCCCTCCATTTATCCCGTCACCTCCCCCACGATATATACCACAACAACTGGCTATAGGCTCGCAGACAAGCTCTCCTCTGCATGAGATTTTGACGCATGCCTCGAAGATGTTAAGATCTGTACCCAGAAGTACAGTGAACCCATTCACGGAAGCGCCAATACCCTACGCGCTGAACGGCCTTTCGCGCACACTGGGAGCCATGCCTGGTGTATTAAATATAGCTGCGAAGAGCATACCTGCAGTAGTTTTGGGGTGCCTCCTGAATATTTTGGACGGAGTATCATGTGAGTTTCTATTTTCGACTCTTTTCCAAAGATCTTTCGAAAGCTTGTTTTTAACTGACTGAACTTATTTTGTCAATACGGATCTTGTGCACGCCGTACTCATTGTAACCTTGTGAGAGCTAACTCTGTCAACAGATGGAATGATCATCTTCCCCGGAACTGGTGTCTTCGCCAACTTAGGTCCCATGGGTGTATCGATGTTCTTCCTTTCGTACGTGCCTCTCTCCCTATATGAATTTGTCCCCCATGACCTTCATCACGCAATACACTAACCCTACCGGACATCTTCCAGAACAACTCTAGCACAGTTTACGTACACTCTTGGAGGGAGCGGTTTCGCAGGTGCCAACGGAAGCATGATGATAGAGGTTGTGGTAAGTAAATTCCACAAGAGTGACGAGAACTTATATCTGATCACCCGACAGCCTTTTTTTCACATCCTGGCAACCAGCATTGCAGCACAGATTGGCCCCGACAAGCCCAAAGAGATTATTGCCACAACCTTGGTGGCGTACATGCTGAGTTCACTTCTAACTGGTGAGAATCTCCATTATTAATTGGGAACGAAAGCCTGACACTTAACCATAATCAAGGCCTGTCATTCCTTCTTCTGGGCTCACTTAAACTGGGTGTCATTGTTGGTTTTTTCCCAAGACACATTCTCGTCGGGTATGTCTCCCATAGCCGCGCCCAAAAGAGACTTATTAAAGGCCATTCATAGATGCATAGGAGGTGTGGGTGTCTTCCTCATTACCACCGGGTAAATACTTCTTTGCCGTCTTTGTTCCTTTCCCCCTTTATCACCTTCGGAACTTTGCCATGGATATTATGTCTAATCAATGCCCGAATACAGCCTTACAGTGAGCATGCGGATTGGTGAGGGCGATCTCGGCGCAAATTGGGAGACCGTAGAGACAATGTTCTTGGACGCCCATAATCTGGTACTCTGGTCGTTACCATTAGCACTGGCAGTGTTGTTAAGGGTTATCACGCACAAATGGCACCATCAATTAATATTTCCGCTTTGTGAGTTCAGCCTATACTTTTAACTCGCGTAACTTATCCCTCCCTGCAGACTTCATCGCAATTCCAACTTTATTCTATGTATTTGTTATTGCAGCACGTATCGACTTGTGGGATCTAAGGAGGGAAGGCTGGATATTTGATATGGGGACGGGAGGACATGAGCCGTGGTATAACTTTTATTCTTACTATGGTTGTGCAGTTCCCCTTTTGAAAAACCAGTCACTAACATCGATTTTCCGACAAAGATTTTAGTGCCGTACGGTTTGGGCCCCTTTGGTCAACTTTACCCACACAGTTCGCTCTGTACGTAGAGCCAAAAAGATTAACAAGCGCGTTACTCATTTAGGAAAACAAGGCTATTCTTCAATATTCTACACCCCCCTCTGAACGTTCCCGCGCTTTGTATGTTTGTCCTCAATATTTCTACACCTGTTCCTCACACCTTCATAGCTGTATCCTTAAACGCGGATATTGACACAAACAAAGAACTTGTAGCACACGGATACTCGAATCTCCTTTCAGGTGTCTTTGGTACAGTGTATGTCTTCCGTATCAAAATAACGTGCAGACTCTCATGCTCACCGTCAGGCCGAACTATCTTGTATATGTAAATACCCTTCTGTAAGCTTCTTCCTGGCCCTACTGCGATTTTGAAGTTAATGCGCGATGCATGCAGGTTTTATCGTGTCGGTGGTGCCACTCGAATCGCTGGATTCATGTTGGGGCTGATGACTATGGTTTTGCTTTTTATTGGGACGGGGCCTATTGCTTTCATCCGTATGCAGTTGAATTTATTTCGCGGTCTACGATTAACCCTATTTACAGCGGTAATGGTGGTTGGATCATTGATCTTCGTATTGGGTATCGATCTTGTCAAGGAAGCTTTGTGGGATACTCGACATCGAACTAGCCGGTACGTCGTGGCTTCAACTATTGTACTCGGGGTTTTGATGAATTCGCGTGGCTAGGATGGAGTATATCACTATCCTTAGTATCATGATTTGCATGACCGTGTGGGACTTTGTCATAGGAGTCATATTCGGAATCATCGTCAGCTGTACGTTGTCTAAATGCTATGACCATAGAGCTAATATACTGAAACCTACTATTAGGCTTCTTCTTCGTTATCCAGAACTCCCAGAGAAAGAGTATTCGAAGCCTGCATACGGGAGAAACTGCAATGTCAACAGTGCGCAGACCCAGCATGCAACGGGCTTACCTTCGAGAAGTCTCGAAGCAAACTACAATCGTGAGGCTCCAAGGTACACTTCAATGGTTTACACAATCCATAAGGACATAAGTTAAATAACGACCACATTCCCAGGTTTCCTATTCTTTGGTACAATCTCACATGTCGAAGACACCATCCGAAGTATTGTACAGGGACCATTATGGCAAACGAACCCCGTACAATTTCTTGTCCTTGATTTGTCTCTTGTTGCAGGTGTAGATATGTCGTCCTCGGAAGCGTTCGTGCGCATCCATCGCTTCCTCTCGGAAAAATCTGTCACGCTCGTATTCTGTGGCTTTGCTGCCCATTCTGTGGTCGGTAAAGCTCTAGAAAGCGTTCAAGTTCTGGGCTCGGATGGCGTTGAACTTTTTTCATCGTTCAACGACGCGATGGAATGTAAGTAGTATCAATATCACCAAATGAATGGTATCACTAATCTTAGACCTGTAGGGACTGAGAATGCCTATCTACGTGCTTGGTTTATGTCACAGAAATTTGAAGCCACAGCGACAGTTCTTGGTATGTAGTTGGCTAATGTCCAGAACAGCATCTCATATCCTTCCCATACAGCTTTACCAGGCCGACAAGATGACAGTACAGTGATAGGTTCATTTGCATCTTCTCCCAGAAGATCCCACCTACGTGATGTCGGAAATCGGACCATAGCGAATGGCAAGTTTCATTCTTTGTTACTAGATGTTATCGACGAGCTGTGTTTGTTCTTCCCCCGGAAAAATAGAAATTCGGCAGCAACCAGATGCCGAGTATGCCGCTGAACCGCTCGGCACCTTGGTCAAAGCCCTTTCGTCCTATGGCGACATCGACCCAGACCACTTTCATCCATTAGAAAACTATCTCGAACGGCTATCGATTCAAGAAGGCTCCGTCATCTGGAAACAAAACGACCGACCTGATGGTTTGTATATGGTCGAAACTGGGGTGTTGCGGGCGTCATACAAGTTCTCGGATCATACCCAGTGCATCGAGGAATCGATGGTCCCTGGAACCTTTGCAGGCGAACTTTCTGCTCTGTCAAACCTACCCCGAAATGCGACTGTCATGGCGGAACGGGACGCTACTGTATGGAGGCTCAGCATGGAAAACTTGGCACGGCTAGAAACGGAGAACCCCAAACTGTCTCGGTCGTTCTTGCGCCTCATACTTAAAGGTAAGGCAACTTGTTCATCATACCAGCTATGATGCTGACCTCTTGAACTATTAGCGGCAAAGGTTGATCATGATATACTCCTTTCTGCTCTGGCCGCGAGACAGTAATCACTAGACCACAAGTTGACTTATACGTTCGCGGCCTCTCCCCTGGCCCGATCTAGCTTTGCAAGTGGAGATGACTAAGGGTAATACCTATTAGTAGTTGGGCGCGAATGCATATGTCCAGGCCCTTCTATAACTGAGATCTAGCCCTTGGGGATTTCGCACAGTCGTAGTATATTATTTACGTAAATCATTACACTAAGTAAAACATGAATATCGAAGAAATTATGATCTACATACAAGGAGCTCGAATTAAGACACCAAAGTAGAAATCTGTGTTGATTCCTCTTGGCCCTCGATTGATATTTCTCCCCCAACGTTCTGTGTGGCGACCTTCCGCCCATTCATCTTGGGGTTGTACTCTGAAGGCCGTACGAAAGCATGGAAATAATCTGAGAGTTCGTTTCCGCCATCCAGTGGTGCTGAGAAGCAGACGACTCCGTCCGGTCTCAGGACGGCGATCGCTCCATTCGCCCCATCTACACCGTACTTCGAGTACGCCTCCCCAGAATGATCGTACAGCGCCTTCCCGAGTGGTCGCGCTCCGATGGTCTCCGAGGACTGTAGGGAGCCCTCACCCTGGAGTATAGTCAAAAACTCGAATGCACCAGTCAAGGTATGTGTAAAGGAAGAGGCCGAGTCTACATGGTCACGCAGAGCACGGTATTTCGTGGCACAGTTTGAATTTAGACGGACGGAATCGGTCGTTGGCTCCAGCTTCCCCGCGAAAACTAGGACCCAAAAGCGCCCATTATAACGCGTGAACGATCGCAACGGCATTGGGAACATGACACCGGGGCGGTACAACGGGGCGTCGAGGGCGTGGTGGCCGATGTTCAGGTTTGGAAGGGGTGTCTTTTCGGCTGGTGGGATTTGATTCAACAAGTTGGGGCCGTATGAGATCCCTAGCCCAACCGTAAACGACGCGTTCCTTTGGTGAACAATTTCTAGGTAGTCATTGAAGTTCGCGTCGGGCGGGGCGTTGAAGTGACTGGGGATCGTGCCAGAAATGAGTGCCGAAACATCTCTATCGAGTTGGATGAGGTGTTCTGCTGATGCGCGGCGCTCTGCATCATATGTATCGAGAATGCTTTCGTCATATGTGCCACTTAAAACACCGGCCAACTTCCATCCCAGGTTGATGCTGTCATGTATCCCGGTGTTCATTCCCTGTTCATTATTGCGGTGTTCAGCGGGTGCTCTGAGAATTCGTAGCAAATAGAGCGACATACCTGTCCCGTTCCCGATGAGTGTGTGTGTGCTGCGTCGCCTGCTAAGAAGACGGGCCCATCCCTAAATTTCTCTGCGATTCGTTGACCGATTGAGTACACCGTCCACCACTCGAGCAGCTCGAACTCCAGTGTGAAAGGTGCCATCGCTCTTTTGGCTGCGGCCATTATGATTTCGTCCGTGATACCAGTCCCATCTTCTCCATAAACATTAGGTGGACATACGAAACCAATTCTAGTACGGCCATTATCCGTGGGCGTCCACAAGATATTCCCGAACTCGACGGACTCGATAGCGATGATCTTATTCCTACCCGATGGCATATTTGTTTTTACTATTGCATCGAGCCGAATCCATTTGTGTGAGGAAGACGTCCCAGGGAAGGCAAATTTCCCTAGCGAACGTATTGTGGAGCGACCACCATCAGCGCCGATAAGATATTTACTTGAAAGTTGAAGAGAAGTCAGCTGGGCACTAACGAAGGCCTGTCAAACATACCATGCTACTTCGGTCACCCTCCCTTCATGCTCGATTGTTGCAATGACTGGATATTTCGACGATCCATCGACACGGTAATTCAAGAGCTTTGTTGATGTTTTCACAGAGCCGGTGCCTAGTTCTGATATGGAGTCCCGGACAGCGTCTTCCAGGTGCTTCTGACGGATACTGAAACTGATGGAAGATTGAGTAAATATTTGAAGGTCATCTGGAAGTGTTTTTCACCTGTAATCAAAGGATGTGTTTCCTATGATCGCTTTGTCAACAAAATACCACCCTCTGTTTGTCACTGGATCTCCGTCTTTGTATGTAATCGCGTCCCTGAGACCGATTTTAATGAACAGGATCCCAAACCAAGCTATTATATGGATCACATACCTTACGATGAAGCCTATATCCGCGATGCGGTCGTACATTTTAAAAGTATCGAGTAGTTCCACTGAACCGGCATGGAGAATGCAGGCTCTGCCGAACAGGGCCTGTTCGAACTTGTCGTATTGTTCTATATATGAAGAGTTAAAAGAGAATCCAGACGGTAGGAGCTTAGGTACGGACCGATAGTCAAGACATTAACTCGGGATTGAAGAAGGATGTAGGTCAAGAGGAGGCCCACTGGCCCACCGCCAACGACGAGTACGTCAACTGAAGAGGGTTCTGAAGCTGCTAGTGCCATTTTTTAGTCTAGTTGTAACCATAACACCCAGCTTTAATAGTGGATTCTCGGGGAGCCTTTCTCGATAAAGACCACGGCCATCGGGCTACCTGGGCACATGCACATATGCCAATGCGTCAACGCTGAACGAGCTAATAATTGGCGACTTCTCCGGACTATTGATCATGAATGAAGCTAGACCGGGGTCTATCCTGCCGGACAAACAAATTCAAGATGAAGATCTGTGGGAATCCCCGCAGTACATACGTTTGTTTTCACTGATATCCTTTACGGCTTCGCTTCAATATTAACTGTGTGGTAAGTTAACCATTGTCAAATAAGGGTCACTTTCGGCAGGTTGACAATCGCCGATAGATCACCGAAGTAACGAGGTCAAGATGATTCACTGCCGGTATCCGGCATTATCTCATAGGCGCGATTATCCCACGGTGTGTGCTCCTTAAAACCGACAAGTTATAAAAAGATTTATATAAATAGAATATTTATATAATAACCCGAGTTTAATCTCAGAGGAATCTTCCCCGAAGACCGAAATAAACGTCGAAAGACAGGCTTGTGGCACTGTTCTGACCCAACGAAGTGCAGATTAGAGCCAGGAATCCCATGACCCACACGTTACCCAATTTAAGGTGGATACACACCGGACACGCGCCTTTAAATCGAAGCCATACTTGCACAACATATGACGCAGATCACCCTGATTCACGTATTGTATTGAACCCTGAGGTGACTTCAACAAAAATAGTTGGCAATGAGTTCTCTGGATACGAGTTTGACTCCCAAAGGAAAAAAGTGCGTGGAATTCGGGAAAGTCAGCGCCTTTATAAAATAATTAGAGGGCCGCTGTAGACATAACAAATCCGATTTTATTCGTGTAAAGTATATACGACAGCAGCTATAAATTATCTCGCGTCCTGTTAATGTATTGCATACAATGCGGTCAAATCGTGAGTAAGACAGATAAAGGAACAAACTTGCAACGTAAATAGGTGGCTGCCGGCTCAGAAGCTGATCCAACGAAAGTGATAGAAAGATACATAGAGTGATGCATACTTCGTATGGTGGGACTAGAAATGAAGAAAAGTCTGCAAATGGCGAGTTCTCATATACTTCGAACTTGAAATATGCTCTCGGACTTCGCTGGGTACCGCAACACAAGTTATACTGATTTTCTCAGAATGTAAGATATACAATACATAGTTATTCAAACTGATGGGGCTATTACTATTACATGCGACTCGTAAACTGATAATCAAGAAACCACTGTAGAAAGTTGCACTGATTCCTCCTGCCCTTCAATAGAGATCTCGCCTCCAACGTTCTGGGTTACAGCCTTTCGCCCATTCGCCTTGGGATTATACTGCGAAGGCTGCACGAAAGTATTGAAATAGTCGGAGAGCTCCTTCCCGCCATCTAATGGTGCTGAGAAGCAGATTACCCCGTCCGGCCTCAGGACAACGATCGCTCCCTCCGCACCGTCTACACCGTATTTCGAGTATACTTCCCCAGAGTGATCGTGGAGCGTCTTTCCTAATGGTCGTGCGCCAAGAGTTTCTGATGATTGCAGAGAGCCTGCTCCAAGGAGTATAGTCAAAAACTCGAATGCAGACACTAAAGTATGTGTAAAGGAGTTGGGCGTGTCCACATAATCCCGTAGGGCCTTATATTTTGTGACACATTTTGAATTCAAACACACAGACTGGGACGATGGGTCTAGTTTTCCAGCAAATACGAGGACCCAGAATCGCCCAACGTAGCGAGTAAATGAACGCAGGGGCATGGGGAACATAACCCCGGAGCGATACACAGGGCCATCCGGGGCATGGTGACCGATATTCAAGTTTGGCAGGGGTGTCTTTTCTGGCGGCGGGAACTGGTTTATCACATTGCTCCCATATGTAATCCCGAGACCGACAGTAAATGCCGCGTTACTCTGGTGGACTTTCTCTAGATAGTCGTTGAAATTGGCATCGGGTGGGGCATTGAAGTGGCTGGGGATCGTGCCAGAAATGAGCGCTGAAACATCCCTATCGAGCTGGATAAGGCGTTCTGCTGATGTACGACGCTCTGCATCATATGTGTCGAGAACGCTCTCGTCGAACAAGCCGCTCAAAACTCCGGACAACTTCCACCCCAGGTTTATGGTGTCATGTACTCCGGTGTTCATTCCCTGAGTACAACGCAAAAGAAAATATGAGCGTTCTGTAAGTGCATGGGAAGCATTGGAAATCTGTA
Organism: Clitocybe nebularis; assembly: GCA_900068955.1. Lineage (NCBI taxonomy): Eukaryota > Fungi > Basidiomycota > Agaricomycetes > Agaricales > Clitocybaceae > Clitocybe > Clitocybe nebularis. Next base: position 9,027 of record CEMJ01393637.1, on the reverse strand, counting down.
CCTGTGCGGTCCCAGATGAGTGGGTGTGCGCTGCATCGCCAGCCAAAATGACACGCCCGTCCTTGAATTTCTCCGCGATTCGCTGGCCAATACCATAGACCGTCCACCATTCAAGCATGACGAACTCCAGTGTGAACGGTGCCATCGCTCTTTTGGCTGCAGCCATTATCGCTTCCTCGCTAATATTAGTCCCGTCCCCATAGACGTCATCGGGACATACAAAGCCAAGTCGTGTGCGGCCGTTGTCCGTGGGAGCCCAAAGAACGTTTCCAAATTCGGGGGATTCCAGGGCAACTATTCTGTTCCGGCTATACGGCATATTGGTTTCGAGTACGGCATCGAGGCGAACCCATTTAAGTGTGGAGGATGTCCCGGGGAAGGCAAAGTTTCCCAAAGACCTTATTGTCGACCGCCCCCCGTCAGCACCAATGAGATATTTACTTGGTAGGTATAATAAGTAAGTTGGGCGTTAATAGAGGCTAATCTAACATACCATGCTACTTCGCTAACTATGCCATCATGCTCAATTCTTGCGATGATGGGGTATTCCGAAGAATCGGTGACACGGTAGTCGAGGAGTTTTGTCAGTGTTTGCACTGCACTAGGATCCATTTCGGTAATGAAATCCCGGACCGCGTCCTCCACATGCTTCTGACGGATACTTAAGCTGGTGTGGGACCCATGAGTTATTTCATACTTGGGGTAGGAGTAGATATTTTGCGTACCAGAAATCAAAGGATGTGTTACCAATGTTTGCTTGATCCATGAAATACCATCCTCTGTTCATAACTGGCTTTCCATCGTCATAGGTTATCGCATCTCTTGAAACCAATTCAGTGATAAGTATCAAATGATGGTACCGTTAAAGTTAAAAACCTTATAATGAACCCTATATCTGAAATGCGATCATAAATTTCGAGAACATCGAGAAGTTCCAGAGTTCCAGCATGCAGAATGCAGGCCCTTCCGTATAAGGCTTGTTCGAACTTGTCGTATTGCTCTGAGAGTGACAGATGAGTAGAAGCATGGGGACAGATATAGATAGGCACTGACCGACGGTGAATACCTTTACTTTGGATTGAAGAAGCATATAAGTCAATATGAGGCCTACAGGCCCGCCACCAACGATGAGTACATCGACTGAGGGAGGGGTTGATATTGTTCGTGCCATGTTGAAGTTGGGATTTCGCTCCAACCACAACAGCGACTTTTAAGGGCCACAGGCCGTGATTCCGTGGGGTTATTTCTCAATAAAGATAGTGGTCACTGGCCCACCCACAAACCCAATGAGGGGTCCTTCGCACATGTACTCACGTCAACACATCCATACGGGAAGAACTAGGAATGAGGCGACTTCTCCGGGCTGTATGCCACTAATACGGCCAAACCGAAGGTAATGATAGAGTCTACCCTAGCAAAACGAAGTTCAGAGTGAGAAGTCGTGGGAATTTGAACCACTCGCCCTTCACTTTATTCGACGGAAGTTCTTCCCTTCTTGACCCGACTCCACATTTCGCTCTATTTTGTCATAGGGGTTTCGGTGAACTCAGTGTGTTGGACAATCACCGAGGTCGAGATGATTCATTGCCGAGCTCTCACGATACCATGCCCCGAAGACCGAAGGAAATGAATGTCAATTTCTATTTTCGTAACAAGCCGGCCATATTGATGCAGTATACTTCAAAATATACAGCCTACGTCCTGTTCAGAAAAAATTAATACATCAACCCATAAATCATGGTCTCTTCCACATCATCTTACTGAACACTGATGGTTTGTGGAAACTCAGATTTTTTTGGCGGCTTGAGTTAGATCGGCGACCAAGCAAGAACTCTCAAACATAATTACGTTGCTCACATGTACCACATGTCTCCGCATGCTTCATTATCCGAACTTGTGATTGTCATGGTGATATTTTCAGAGCGCCTGGAAGACCTGCCAGATGACCAGGGAGCACCTTTTGTCCTCCTCCTAACCTTAGCCTTCGGAGAAATCATGCAGCTACATATATGACACATGGAAGGACGGAGTCAGTCCGCGGAAACTCAAGTGGAGAGCCTTGTGGTTCCTCCTCCGTCTGTACTATTTATGAGGGCCTACCGGCTTGTGGATCCCGGTATTGAAAAGAAGCCCATCCCGTGGTTTCTGAAGATGGACAGCGATTGAATTCCAGCGAGCCCTGAATCAGGAGTAATACCAGGTTCGCTACCTAATGAACATAGCCAGTGCAATGGTTCGGGAAAGGGCGGATCCCTTATATAACTGATATGAAAAAGCAGGGACAATACTATTGTATCGCAGCCGACGCCATGTCTTGCCTTTGGAGTTCCCGAAAGACCTGTTGAAAACGAAGCGACCACCATCCGCGTTCTTCTCTCTCCTGTGTTTGGATATCCCTGACCTGTCCTTCCTGAAAGTCCATGATTTGTCCTGAGGGGCTCTTGGGCAGAGGAAGTCCAGAAGCAAGGAGCGAGAAGACCGTTTCTTGAGTATCCAGTTCCAGGTCCCGATGAGGATCATAGCTCTTTGCAAGAGATGGGAGCGATATTGACCTTAACGTATTTCGAAGGCACTGCTGAAAAGCCGAAATCCATAATCGTATGTCTTTGTCATTCTGTGGCGGGGACTTCTCCGGACGACACGGCAATTCTTGATTTGGAACGGCGAGACGAAGGCTAACCAAGAATCCGTTCTCATCATTTAAACCCTGGTTCAACTTATCGATATCAACGGGAAGGGCCTCCACTATAAAAAGACCTGGGTCTATCACACAGTTAATAGACAGTCAAGATCGGAAGAGCATAACAATATAAACCAAAATGATCCTGCTTTGGAGGTTCGGATACTCCGAGGATCCTGATGATGCCGATTTTTTGAAGAAGAGTCCAGCCACTCGAAGTCATTGAGGAGGAATCAGGTGTAGCCAAAATCACGAGATCTGTAAAAACGAATGCTTGAACGGGGATCCCGTGAGGTCCTGTGCAGCGAGAAATCGGACTTGGAGATGTTGGTACCCCGCTGCGGTTACTTTTTGTCTTGTCAAGTCGACCCTCCGGTAGTGGGATCCTAAACGAGGAGAAAAACGGCGAGGATGCAACAGGCATATCCAAAGAGGCACCAGATGAAGTCGTTCCAAAAGAGGTGAAAGATGTACCAGTACTCGAAGAGCTTGTTGAACCAGACCTTCCGCGCCGGGCGTCCCATAGATGGATGGCATTTGCAAGCTGATTTGACCGATTAGGGGGGTTAGTACCGCTCGTTACTGTGGTATGACCATGGGAAAAGAAAGCGTCGCCATTAACCTGCTCGTCGTCGATATTGATCAGTTGGAGGATCCCATGGAACAGTAATCTTCTTTCCCTGGTTGCAAGTTCGACCGCCGTGGGGAGCCCCTGTATCCGGGTCGCGAGGCCTTTAATCATAACATACTCATCTTCGCGAACCTTTACTTCAGTCATCACGCGAATGACAATGTCTGCAGAATAATAAAGAGAGAATGTGGAGAGATAATCTACGTGATTCTTGGGTGTCAACCCTACCAGTTTCTAGAAACATATCAAGGCGGAGAACGGCAAGAGAATGAGTGGACCACTTACTGAAAAGAATTCTGGGTACTTGGCCAATCGTTTGACCGGTTCAGACAGAAACATCTCAAAAGTCCACCCTTCACATTCTAGTGATCTCTCCTGAATATCCACAAACTCCCCAAAATCACTAAACTCGTCCTGCACCAGCTCATTAATAAGGGCCGTTACGTCCGCGAGTCTGACTAGGTACGGCTGATAAATTTCAAATCTAGGGACGAAGACTCGAATTGACTCTGCGATGCGTTCAACGACGGGGCACTGTTTAGCACGAATGGATTTGAGAGATGCCAAAATCTGACTATGAAGGTTCATGATGTCGTCCAACCAATCGAACAATCGGGCGACTTCCGATGGGACCCCGAAAATCCATGTTTTGCTGTCTTGTACCCGGAGGGGCAAAACGAAGAGGCGAATGAAGGTATATAACCGGTTTACAAAGGCTTCCTCCGTCTGACTGATTTCGCGGATGAGTGCTTGTCTTTCTATCTCTCGGTCGCCATATTTCCCCTCCAAAGCAACAAGAACTGGTGTGGGGGTAGGCACGTCCAGAGACGTACACTCGTCTCTAGCCGAGGAAAGGGTGTTTTGACTTTGCCAAGCATCCTCGGTGACTTGGTCTTCATAAATGGAAGAAGCGCTTGATCTCCTGGATATCACACTTGTTCGGGTGGTTTTGTCTGTGCGCTGTTATATCGGCTAATCAGACCAGTTCAAAGAAAGGGGTCAGGGTAAAGAATCACCTGACGGCTCCTTTGGTCTGTCTCCTTTACTGCGTTGCCATTCAACTTTCTAAAAAGAGTCTCAGCGCCCTGGCTCAGCTCTTCAAGATCCTCATTCCACAACAAGCTTCCCACTGACGAAAGGTCACTCTCAGCGTGCGTAAGAATTTGACTTCCTCTCCGATATTGCTCTCCTTGGTAAACCTCAACGGACTCGGACGGTGGTATTCCGAATGCCCGGCGCTCTCGTGCAGCTGCTGCATGTGAGCGTCGAGCAATATTCACAGCATCCGAGTCTTCGCTTTCCTGTTGTTCTTGAACAAACTCGTACTTTCGGAGAATGGGAGCGTAGCCTTTCAGGTTAGGGCCTTTGATCATGGTCCTATCACTGTTATTCGGACTCGGGGAACGATGATAGACGGAGTGTCTCTTTACAGCAGAAGGCATCAGAGATAGATCCGTTTGATGTATTACTGGAGATCTAGAAGGGGGCCTTCGAATTTTGGCATCAATGTTAGGAGAAGGTGTACGGGAGGTTGTTGGATGTTTAGAGGACTGTAGATATTGGTGATAATCGTTATGTCTCTCTGGGTCGCCAGAATCCTCATCTTCAGTCGATACCACCAAGGTAGGCATATGGCTTCGGCTTCTTGGCCTTCCCCGGCGCGTTGGCTTACGATCCTGGCCCTCGTCGCCAAAGTCCAGGTTGGGTCCGTCCGGCTCTGTAGTCCTGGCAGTCCCCGTCCCCGTTGGACCGCCAGACAGATCTCCAGACCCACTGATAGCAAACCCCTCTTCCCCACAGTATTCACTGTCTTCCTCTCTTGGGTCAAGCACCGGCGCCTCGAATTCAAGGCCAGATACAATTCCTAGAAGTGCGGCTCGCCGACGATGATGATCTGCATCAGAATCTTCCAGAGAACCGCTAGGGTCCCCATCATCATGTCTTTGATGAATGGATAATTGTGATGAATGGGAGGAAAGTTGCGGAGTTGATGAATCCCGTGTGCTACCTTCAAGTTGGGGTCGCCAATTCTTCTCATAAGCTCGACGCGCTTTCTCTTTCCGTAAGATATAGGTATCCTTGCTTAGCCGAAGATCGAGGCCAAGGCCGATACCGCCCGTAGCACCGCGCGAGTTCCAAGATCCCTTTTCAACCTCCTTTTTCCCTTTATCGGCTTTCCCCCTCTGAAATCCTCCTTTGTTTTCAAGCTCGCTTTCCGAACTAGAGGCGAACACTTCAGCATTGGCAACAACGAGTTTACGACGATCCCGTCCTTCCGCTTCATAACGATATTCAAAATCCGAATCGTCGGCTTGCACAGTTCGCGCCCATGGCAATGCACCCTTGTGGAGCCTAGTTTTTGAGCGAGGTATCGATGAATATGATACCGACCGTATGTCGTCTAGAAGCGGTGGATTGTGGGCCTGATCATATAACGTGCCACCTTCGACCGTGGATGTCATCCCAGGATCTGCGCGGGGCTTGTGACGTGGGAGTACAAGCGACGACATGACCATTTGCTTAGGGCCCTGTTATTGATATTATTAGCATTCGAGTACACGGGCTCCTCTTAAAACTTTTGAATTACCCTATGCATTGGCTTTCGTCCCACTATACCCAGCGTAGTAGATTCCGAAATACTTGTCGTAGATGTCTTTCTGCTCAAGATATTGCGGACGGACTTTAGGGAGACACCGGTAGATGGCGAATGAGACATTGGTTCTTCTACTGGCGAAGGTACGTGGAAGGATTTAGGTGTTGGTGCACGTAAAGCGGACTTGAGAGACGACTTTGCGGGAATCCTGGATCGTGGTGTTGAGGGTTCGACAGGAGTTACTGAACGCGATGGAATCTTTGAAGACGCGACCTCCGGGTTTGTTTTCGCATCCCGTGAAGTCAATGATGTTTTAGTCTCAACAGGCGGTGATCCTAGGTACGATGCATCTACAGCCGGATATGGTGAAGCAGAAGGAGGTGATCGAACCGACCGCGAACTTCCCAATGAACTCGGGATTTCAAGGAGAGTTGAGGTCGACGAAGAGGGAGCTGTGGCGCGAGCAGGCATGCGAGTCATTCTATCAATGGTATCCCGAAGGGAAGGTAGAAGGTGAGTCTCCAGAAGGGGTAATCCCGTGATGTGGCTTTGGCGTTTTTCGCGTAGTGAAGACTTTGTCACATGCTTCTCTCCATATTGGCTATATCGAGATCCTGAAGAGGACTTGAACTCGAAAGATGAATCGGACATGGGTTCAGATTCTGAGGGATACGAGACTGGCATAAACACGCTGTGGTAGCTTTCTTGGTTGTCCGCCATATTATCTTTCGATGTGGTCAGGACTTCAGCTGCGAGGTCATCATGCTCAAAATCTGTTGGTAATTTTCGGCCAGAATATGCGATACCTGCCGCCGCTGCATAGTGAGATGGCGGTAGAAAAGCTCTCCCTGGAGAGGAATGATTGAAATACGCAGGCGGTATGGGCGAACGAGATTTGCTGCGCCCAGTATTGGAGCGATTAAGAGGCATCACACTTATATAGAAGTTTGCGGTTGTGAGCAAGGGTCATGCCAAGTAGTGCCAAGTTAGGCAGCTAAGTTGGCGCGATGTTGTTGATTGATTGAAATTCAAGGTGTCGGGGTTTGAATAATCATTAAATCTAAAATCGTAATATTCAAAATGACCATGTTACGACTTAGTTACGGCCTCCACGACAGTAAACTCAAGCATCTTGAAGCCACCATTGGTTCACGTCCAAGGTGTTAATCAAAGAGGCCCTATGACATCACCCATGTTACGCAAAGACCTATCTGGACATTCTCCCCGATACTGTTTGCAGCAAGAATTTATAAAGCACCGCAGCTTCGATATACTTGGGGAACTTGAAGGCTATGTCTCAGAATGGTATAATGATAATGGAATTGTGATCCTCCGAGACATCATTGAAAGACTGGGGCTAGTCGATAGATTCTCGCAAATATAGGGAGTGCAAATCTAATCAATGAAGAAGGATACTTGCTGTGCTGATTAGCTATGTAGATGTGTAATAAGATGTACATCACTTGTCTAAAAAAAACGAGGTAGGTACTAATGGCAAACGACACTGGTTGTTCACATAGCCGTACAACTCGTACAAGGTACACCCCAATAATATATATAAAACGTGATCTTGAAACCAAGTACTAGGGGATATGGAATAGTATGCAACGTTCATGCCCGAGAGCTTGCCAGTCTTGAGACACTCCCGTCCATCACAACATGTACGATTTGCTATCTCTTGTGCACATGTCAGGCGGGGCTGCGGATGTTGGGAATTCATAAAGAGGGGTTAATTTATACTGTACAGTTTATTTACGAGCCCTACTGGGGTCGGGTCCAACATTTATTCAGGACAGGATAAGGCATTGGAGCCGAATTATAGAGTCTACACCTTGCCTTTCATCCACGCGACAGCTTCTTCTGCCCAACCCTCTCCCTCTCCTGTCCCCAAGGTGAAGTTGAGGCTGACGTGGTTGTGGCCCTTCGCAACAATAAATTCGGGCCTCTTTTTCCCTCGAGCTTCAAGAGCACTCCGGAAGTCGTCGCCGACTACTTGCAACCACGGTGGTTCACGCTCCCCTTCCACACTCAAAATTTCGGGTATAGAAGCAACCGTGTTATCGTCTGCTTTCGCCAATAGCCCCATAGGGTTGTTTTCTTTGACCTTGTCCTCTCCTCCCCAATGTTGTATCACAACATCACGCAAATTATTACTCTGGCTGAGTGGAAGGAAGTGGTAGCCACCGGCGCAAAGAATAGCACCCGCAACACTGGGACGCACCGCTGCAGAAGCAGGAGTTTCGGGCAGAATCAACGCTGTGAATGCGTGAGTGGCACCCGCTGAATGCCCCATTAAGAAGACATTATTTAGGTCTGGGTTAGGGGTACTGGGGGTAGTCAGTTCCTCGGCATGATTGATAGTCCAGATTATGGCATCGCGGACGTCCTCCGCAGCGTCAGGGAAAATTCCTTCCGGAACTAGTCGATAATCCGGAATCACTGTGATAAATCCCTGCCGAGAAAAGTATGCCCCAACACAGGAATAGGCGAGGTCAAGGGGCGGGGCCATTTCGCGATCTCCCGTGTTGAAACCACCGCCGTACACCCATACGAGCACTAGCGTCTTTCCAGTAGTGCCTTTGGCGGTGGGATAGTAGATATCGAGCTATATCGTACAATCAACATTTCGTATTTAGAATTCAGAAGAGGAAAGCAATATCATACCTGATGTCTGGGTTTCGGTCCATACGTGAAGGTTTTCCTTGGAACTTGTCTAATCTGAGAGCGCTTAGTCTCCAGGACTGGCAATAGCGCAGCGATGGCTGTTATTCGTGTGAGCGCTGTTGAAGTAGGTGTTGGCAATGAGGCTTAAACCTACTTGGCTCGAGGATCTTAGGGATATCCGTCTCTGTGAGTTGGGCGATAATATCCATATTGTTTGAGGGGCTGTGAGTAGTAGTTGGTATGAGGGTATAACCAGGCCCCCAAGAAGATCGTTGTTCAGTTCTGTTAAAGCATGGGGAATTTTTCCTATGTGGGGAAAATGCAAGAGGGAAAATCCGAAAGAGATTTTCTGATAAGGTGTCAGATCTTGATCACGGGTACAGTGAGGTACAATGCCGAGGGGAAACAATTCACCGAAAAGAGATATGCAGTTAACTAAGGAGCTTCGTCAGCAAGCTA
>CEMJ01393633.1:924-12126 GCA_900068955.1 Clitocybe nebularis | reverse complement strand
AATAGTGTTGCGGAATGCGATCCCGGGAGTCTAACCGCAGCCCGAATAGTGCTTACGAATCGACGTGATCCCGTGACTTAGCAAAATGATTCTACCCATGACTAAAAGTTTGCTTATACTACAAGCATACCATTCATATTCTAGATCGACTTGATACAAAAGAAGTCACCTATTGCTGTGCTCACGATAGTAAGCATAGTGACGAGAATTACAGAATCCGGGATGTTTGTTCGAATCTTCTAGAGCGGCGGAACACTAGGAACCATGCTGTGCCTGGACCTTTGAGGAATCCACACACCCCTACCTCTTAAGGAGGTGTCATTTCAGTTGAAATTATCGTCGGATACTTTAGGACTCGGCACCAATACTTTCAGGGGCAAGCGGCATCTGATTCCCAGCGAATTCAATAGATCCGCACGCGGCCACGACTTTCCTTCCTCTGGGTAGGATAAGTAAAGAGAGGTGAGTCATAGGCAGCTTCCAGCCCCATTCAGGTGTGTACTTCACAGATTACCCAGACCGCAGTATGGCAAGCACACGGCCTCTGGCATAAAATATAAGCTACACTATCTAATGGCCGTATGAGGCTATTCAATATATCTCCATCCATCATATTTCTTTATTTGTGGTTTCTGAAAATATCTTTCGGTCATATACTAATCCCCAAATAGGCGTCAAAGTATCTACCACCACTATTCGCAACAAGGTTTATTACGTAGGTCTTCTGACTCTCAAGTAACAAATTTAAATCAAATTATTTACTAATGGTATAATCTTTTGTTGATTCTCAACGACACGCACAGCCTTATAACGTATTTCCCGGCCGCCAAAGCTAAGTCTGTCGGTATAAGCTCCTCGCCCACGACCAGCGGCCAAGCGTCGACAAATTTAGGATTTCTTTCACACTCTAGTTCGTTTTCTCAAACCTCCAGGTGGCCTATGGTTGCTTACCGTGTCTGGTAATATCCCACTGGCCTGGGAATAAATCTTGGATGATTCGCCGGGGTGAGAGTGTGCACATCTACGCAGCTTTGTTCTCCTGCTAGGACTGCTGGTCTTGCACATTGGAGGATGTCATATTTTCGACAATTCACCTATTCATACTCTACTGAATGCGTTGTATCCTAGGATCTGTCATTTTTTCTAGGATTAGAAGTTTTATAACATTGTTGCAATCACAGGCCAAGACTGGCCCCAATAATCAGTGATATGGGGATCACCCTTATCACGCACGAATAGCACAATTTGCGCACAGGGTCTGGCTTGGCACCTTCAGCAATCGGGTACTTCCTTATCAGATCTTAAGGTCTTGTAAATGGTATCTAGCGAAAGGCGCTCGTATTTTTGTGAATGTAGGAGGGTACTTTTCATATGGTGAACCATGGAACAGGATCTCATGAGAGCATCCTTTGACAGCTTGCCACGTTGATTTTTTAATCCTGTTAACTTCTAAACTTCTTTGATCGATATTTGAATACATTTCCAACTTGAAGTTCGTTCTTCTAGTTCGGTCGCCTATCCTTCACTATATAGTTCACAACCCTATATTTGGTTCCCTTGACTCTGGAGAAAAATTACCTAAATTGGACTCACGAAGGTATGGGGTACTATCTGGTACTATCTGTTGTATCCAAGGAGTGAGACATTCATATATTGTTGAGCATATTATCGCCGTGGAGATGGCTACTAGGTAAGATCTTGATACCATGAATAAACTTGGCATATTTTGGAATAGAATCAGGTTGGCGTAGGACAATTGTAAACCAGTTTGGGAGGCAGGACTAATTCATAGCGTGCCAGAAACGCATTAAGAAACCTGGAATAACCATCCATTTACATAATCCAATTAGGGTATGTAGCTTCTGAACTAAATACCTGTAAACAAATGACTCGCCATACGCGGCCTGATTTGGCACTTGATACTCCCGGAACCCAACTCCCCAAGTACCATTCTAGTTTAGTTTGCGTTAGGTCATCTTCCAAATATCCATAGCCCTTCCCGTACAGCCTCTCCACCTGAAAGTGGGTCAATCGATCCCACATCTACGTTCGGCTCAATCATGACCACTCCAGCAATTGGAGCGATCCAAATTTTCCTGCGCGGCGGCAGGCCATCTATGTATACTTCATTATACGACGCGCACAGTAATGAATATATGAGGGGCCTTCTCCATTCTACACGAAGAACGACACCGGCCGTTTTGATCGCAATAGAGGGTGTCAGAAATTTTCTGACAAGGATGACCCCTCCTAAGTTGCCCGTCTGATATGTCTGGCTGATAGTTTTGTCGATATTTTCAATAGGGAAGATATGCAGATGTCGCAGATAGAACACGAATTTTTCCATGAATGCTTCGTCACCATCTCCCCCAGACCAAGCGTGGATCGAGTGGGCATTCGACGCAAATAGGTGTCAGAGCTCCCAGGCGCGTCAGGATTTTTTTTACTTTGAACATATCGACGGCATTGTGCCGATGAATCACCGCAACCACCCGTACCTAACGTCGATGTTCCTCTTCCTAATGACAAACTCCGCAATGCTACCGTTTTCCAATGGATCGTCGATCTTCCTCGTGCCATCGAATGGGCAGTGCAGCCGCACGCGGCCATGCCCTTGTCACGCCCTTATAAGACACTAGAATGCAAGGATCATGGGTACATGGGTATAACGGGCACAGATGTCAGCGTTGTTTTTCGCAGTATCCCCTCGTGGAAAACAGTGTTCACTGTTCGGCATAATGGTGGCCACAGCCCGCATACACGCCTTACTACGAGGGGATTACCTCCTTTAAAACTAGGAGCTAAAATTGATCACCCTTGAAACAAACCCCGGGTCCCAAATAACACCCTCACAGTCCCCGATTCATGACTACTCTACTTACGGCAGGAACCGCGCTGTCTGTTCTGAATCATGATGTTCTGCTGGCCTTCGATAGGTTTCTATCTTTGCCATACCATTGTTCGCCCTTTCCAAAATGCACCGCCCTCGTATGTCATACACCACTACCCACCCCCAAATAAGTTGAAACAACATTAGCTTCAGTACACCCAGGGGCGCTTCATTCATAATCCCATCCCTATGCTGTTAAATTCCACCGCAAGCCTGTCCATCGGTAGCGCTGCGGTGCCTCGCGATACAGTTCTACGGAGCTGTATGTATTCATTGACAGATGGTTAGACACCACCAAACACAAAGGAGGTCCATGACGGTCCTAATATCCAAACGATAGCAATTGGGAGGAGTGGCCGGACCGAAGTGGTGCTATGTGGACATCAACAGATATATGCTTGTGTCCGAGGTCGGCGTCCAATTTATTATTTTTGTCTCCAAGATACAATATACGTATATTGTAAACACAGGTGTACCAGTCACAGTTACCATATTTCAAAGAAGCATCATATGCGAAAGCTACATTCGGCCGAAACACGCAAGCCTAAGCTCTACAATTCGAACGTCAAGAAGATATGGTTTTTAGGAAGTAGCATACAATCCCATTCGTTCGCCTGGCAAGGCCCTCACGAAACCAGGAACATTCCTTCGTTCGAATAGGGACCAAGGTGAAGCATCCTGCAGACGTACACTTGTACATCCTATTTTAATTGGAGTACACCTCTATCAGGTCTAGAAGTGGATTATCATAATTCTCTTTCGAGGGCCATGCCTCTATTATACTGCCCAACTGGGCCAACTGGAATGACAAGAAGCACATTTTCTACCGGTTAGGGTCTAATGTTGTATCTTCTTGGGTGCGTCCAAGCCCTTCCTGTGCCGGAGTTCTTTGTGTGTCCAACTTTGTTATAGGTATAGCTTGAGTCCATCGCCGCATTACCATCGGGATTAGCCAGTATTGGGGTCTTCCATGTATACGAATTCCTGGTGCACGAACAGAGGAGTAGCTGCAATACTCTTCAACCGAGGGTAGCCCCTTGTATCCTCCAACCAAATTGTGTACAGCCATCCATATACACAAAGTCCTGGTGAACGGGCACCAAGACAGAGGCACGGGCACAACACTTTACGTAGCCCTAAGACTCATTTGGAACCCCCTATCGAAATTCGAACCGGAAGTCCCCTTGGCACCTGAAATGTACGTTAGGCTGGCTGTCATCTCCCTGAGAGCAGCATGATCTTCCGTGAGTCGTCATACCTACCTATATAGCATCACCATCTTCACAAAGTAGTAACCATTACATTTCGGCGTTCAGTATATAAATATCCGTCCATGTAACAGTATAACTTGGACTTGGCTCAACTTTCGGCCAGTGATGAAAGAGTCCTCTTCGTCCTCACCCTCTCATTGGTATGCTCCGAGTACGCCAGGATGGGCCCTTGCCCATCAGACTCGGCAAGATTATTGTCCACATAGTAAGCTAAAGTGTCCCGTGGAGGTTTACATACCGATCCACCCTGCAGGCCTACTATAATCCCCTCAACTTCAACCCCACTGTATCTCACGCAGCTGCGGCATACGAAATTTGGGTCGATGTGCATCATCATGCCTAGTATATCCCGGGGAGGGGGTGAGAGGGTTGTTATTGTTCCTGAATTAAACTTGAAGCCATTGGCAAGAGGGCAGCTGGGGGTTGCCTAGGGGAATATCTCGGGCCATCGAAGTCTCCAGAGCTCTCGATGTCAGGCCGGTGATTAACCGTGGTGGTGCTAAACTGAGGCAAAAGGGTTGAATTTAGTCCACACCGACGTGGAGAGTTTTGACCTATCAACTCTTCCGGGTTTCGAGAACCAAATTGTGACATGATTTCCTCCGAGAAATCGATACAACGGGAAGGCGTGTCCATGGGAGGGGATATTTTCTCCGAAAGAGCCTCCCGGCTGTTCAGCATGGCCAAGAGGCTGTTGAGGAAGACTAGTGGTGGTCGTTTGAATAGAGTGTGCGGAGAGAACGAGGAAAGCCCTACATTTGCTGAGGCAGAAGTAAATGCCAATGAAGATAAGCTCGTCCGGCCAAACTATATAGGTGGTTAAACAAGTAACTGTGCAGACACTGTTGGCGTGATGGTCAGGGTCTGGATGGAACAACCTTCCATGAGAATAACGAATGCGCACATCGTTAAGAGGCCTAGATATAGCCATTAGAAAATATAGCCATTAGAAAAGGTGGATCGAGCTTTGAGACGAGCGGACATACCTGTGTTACTTATATACATGATCAGGGTGTTTATTAGTGAATTCATCCTAAGAATGGCAGTTCAGATAAAGGATTCGCCAGGAGAGCCCATGTTTACCTTCCCGGCCCAATTCTTCTCCTTGATAGGGCATGGCAAAGCGAGCCTGCAATAGTCGCATCTGCTAATATACCACCACCAAGGCCAGTGTATAAGAGGTACTAAAGTATAACTACTTAGAAAGCTCGGACGTGGGGGGAAAAGGACGTACAGATATGTGGGATAAGTCCGTATATGTAGCGTATGAGAATCTGAAGTTGTGTATGTGAGGGGTGGAAAAATCGAAGGGGCGTCGAACGAACGTTTTGGTGGCGAAAACTAAAAGTGGCTGAGTACTTGTATAAGAACTGAATCTATGTAATGGGGAACTCACTGAATTCGGGGACTAGTTGGGGTTGTATTGTAGATAAATGTCAAGAATCAATGGTTCAAGAAATCAAAGCTTACTCATACTGAGCAACGAAGCTATAATCTAAAGGGAGGAGGTGGCTTCCAATACAACTGCACGCACTGTTGACCTGGAAGACTTACGATACATGCTATGATATAGGGATTTCTTTCTGTCACTGCCAAAAAGTTCAGAACTTGTTGTGTAGATAGTTAGATCGACGGACTTATCCAAACGCGTCTCCCGAAGATACTAAGGAGGCAGTAAGGATGGGAGTAAATCAGGATGGATATTGTGGAACGAACCATCGCACAATAGAGTCGCTGATGATCTAAAACCAACATTTTGAGTTCGGTTGTCATTGTATAATTATTGGAGTTACACACAGTGATATATAACTGGCCCTGTAAGTAGAATTAGATGAGTAAGGGCTGTTTACCTGTACGAATTAATATATGTGACGTACTGCAATTCCCCTGGTAGAAAGCAAGTCAAATAAGATTCAAACTTGCACAAGGGAGTGATGTCTGGCTTACCACGTTATTGTTGTCAGCGTCACCAGATTACCAAAGTTTAACACCGAGTGATAATACAGTATATATGTAATGATCGCCATTTGAAATGTATCGAGGACCCTACTATGGTTAACATACGCCTGACGTCAGATAAAGAAATCATACCACAAGAAAAGAATCTGTGTCGATGTGAATATCATGAACTGACGGGATGGCTGTGGAATGCTTACTAGTCCTCTGAATGCCGTTGAATCCTTGCGGCCCTGATTTAGGTAGAAGAATGATTGTACACATGTCATGCCATATAAACTGATGTGATGGTGATAAGACGATTGAGAAAGGTCAGAAGTTGGCATAGTGACTCACATAGCCGCTGCAACGTTCCCGAAAAAGAGGGCACCTAGCTTACTGCCAATATCGGTCGCAGAAAACGACATGATACTTCCCGCGGGATGAATAACGTGGAAGCGGATCGTGGGGACCCTGGTCGCAACCATCGGCCTTCAAGTTTTCGCTCCTTATAAGGTTCACATCGACAATGAGATTATCGTGCTGTACTCGAACGGTAAGCATCGCCAAGCCATACCACAGCGGAGCCCCAGGATTGCGACCGGAACCGGCAATGAGTTCAGTAGCTCAGCGATGATGCATATGATGGCGTGGGTCAGATAACCAGAAGTTGGAAAATATACGGGCACTGCTCAACTGCAGGATCAATACAGGTTGAAACACAAGGAGTTGGAATGACGTAATCATGCATGTCCGAGAATACCGGATTACACAATACAACACACACAACATAACATGAATCAAAATAATACTGAAAGGTCCGTCGCAAGTTAGAACAATGTTGACCCGTTAGAACAGTCCATAAACTGCCCTCCTAGAACCAACATCTATTTTCTTGAGACGATTTACGTCCAGATGAAGATGATCCGCGATCACCGAGAAGTGGTGGGCAGTGCACATGTGAGCGACCAAGGTGGCCTTCTGTTGAGGACAGCATCGATTAGGCAGTGTGGCAGTGCAATCCCGAGATGTCCAAGATGCCCGACTCCCAACTTTAAAATCGAACGGACGCTTAATGCCCCCGGCCTTTTCTTTATTCATTGCATCACTTCTATAGTACGGAGCAATAAATGACAGAATATGTCAATCACACTTCTGCTTGTCTTCACGGACGAGTTTCCATGCGGTAATGGCCACCGAAATCGCCACTTCCTCCTTTCGCTCCCCTATTGATTTTGTGAGCTCGGATCGTTCCCCCCGGCTTCTTAAGTCCTGGAACCATCTCAGTTGAGTCATACATCCCCTCTAACGATTAAAGGAGAAATATTTTCGAACTTAAAAAAGCTTCATCAAGGAACCATCTATTCGTTCTCGCGTATAGGCCGGTACCAGCGGCATTCAAAAAAAGAAAGAAGACCTAGATGACCACCAGGGTAGCAGACTAAGCACGCCAATGAACTCCTTCCGACTAGATACAGAGATAGATATTCTGTGAATATAATGATCAATGCTGCTGCACCACGTTGCCTATTGGTCGACCCAAAATGTAGGAGTCTTGTTGACAGTTTTGGATTTTCTATCATATCATCAAAAAGATTCATCATGGGGAGACTAATGAGCAAAGTCTCTCTTCCATATACCCCCAAAAGACTCTCGCGATGGCCGCACAACTGGTATGGACCTCACCTCCTGATATTATTCTACGAGAGACAAATATTCGCGGGTAACATGTGTTTCATCATATGGAGAGCAAGGCTAAACTTGCTACGCAGATTAGGTCCGCCATCTTGGTCCTGGTGGGAATCAGATGCAGTCTGAAATACCACATGTTGCTCGGACTGATGTCCCGTCAATTAGTTATTCATGATTTCCGTTTCAACCGAGGCTGGAGACGATGTCATGGGGTTGGTCCTTGGGATTTATTTATATGTGGGCGAAGTAAACACAGACCTACAATGCTCAAGGGAGCGATGTTCAAGGAACACAAGTTTTGGTATTGACATATCTATGAGGTACAACAGGGGTGAGTCAAGTCATATAAGCGGTAAGAAACAAACTATTAGCATATCTCGGGGTCGCCGGAATACATTTGTTTACGTGGATGAACTGGCGGCCGATTTTGATAGAAGGAATTTACTGCTTCTTCGCTCGTGATAGGCAGTTCTGATTTGTCATACTGACATATATCATGGGGCGGGGGCCTATGGAGCCAGACCTGCACAATCTTCACTCAAGGGAGTCGCCTCCCTAGTTATTAGGATATGGGCAGCGCTCGACTCCAGTAGGCCCGGGGGAAGAACGGACATGAGTGGAATTCTGTCAAGTGGTTATCAATACAGTATACACCAACAATAAATAGATCACATCCCGCCTCACAAGATCTGACACCGAACGATCTTCATCATCCAGACGGCGGATAGAGACGCAGAGTAGCCCTTCTTCAAGTATATCAGTTTTCAAAGTCAACAACAGAGTGATTCATTGATCGTAGGGCCCTGATTCAATGTTTAACCAGGTGGGTGGAACCTCAGCTTTGTGCCACCTCTGGATCAGAGCCGGAAGATATAAGGGCAGCGGTGCTGTGAAGGGGAGGCGCCACAATTGGCGGAACACGTGGGAACCAAATATGGGGAGTGGCTCTCTGCATCTCTGACGAAAATTCGCCACAGCGACCCTGAAGATGGGGTTATAGGGTTTTTGGGTTTCGATTCGAAGTACAAGTACTCGGTCTATACATAACAGGCTGAGCACTTTTTTCGCTCTTGAACCATTATGTTGCTCGCAGGCCCAAAAAGTATCTTTTGATCACGGAAGGTTTTTTGAAGTTGCCCATCCGATCCCGCTCGGGAAGAACCATCTAAGAGTTTCGGCACTTCTCATGGTGCCAAAAGGATGTGTTGGGGATCAATATTCGATCCCAGGCCACCCGCTATGTCACTGCTGGCGAAGACCTTTGCACTGCTCCTTCTTTCTCATTACCATCGTGGGCAATCGCCTGTTGTCATTTATTTGTTGTCGAACTCAGCTGTAAATGGTTGTGCAGGGCGTACCTAGATAGGAGCAGGAAAAGGTTTAGAAAAAAACATAGACAAGCAAACAACTATCAATACTCAGATTTTGACCACTACGCTTTTTTGTTAACGTAATCACCACGAGATTTATCTATGTGGAATTCATACCACGTGCAGGGGTCACCTATAAGACCTGCAATACCCCCAGCCTTCTGGCGCTAATTCGTAATGTATTCCCTGTATTCCCCCGCTTTCCCCACCATACACAATCTCACCCAAGTTAGTGACCTCACGCGTCAGATCACGATACCCGATACAAACGCTGTATCCTATGGCGGCTTCTCTGATGTATACTATGGAATATGGAATCATTGCCCTCATGATGTATCTAATATCTGTACAACTCTAGTATGTCTTAAACTCTTATATTTTTGATCTTATAAACCATTTCTTATTATTATTCTGCTTGTTCCGATGTCAACGCAGGTTGCAGTAAAGCTGCCCCGCTCTGCACGTCGCGATGATGAGCGATCGCGCAAGGTGATTCCCCATACTTCTTGTCACAGCTCCCGGAGCCCGGAAACATATTTATCTTCCTCGTGTTTGATTTCCTTCAGATTTTTGAATGGGAGGTAAACATCTGGAAACACCTCGATCACCCAAACATCGCAAAATTCCTTGGGACCTCATTCGAACTTGGTGGCTACCCAGCTCTCATCATACAGTGGTATCAGAACGGCGCGGCTCCAGAATTCTTGCGTAGTCAACCCATGGCATCCAAATTGGATATGGTACGTCCGATTGTTTTACCTCGCTGCGCTATAAACTGGGCCATTGATGTGCTTCGTTCATGAAATAGGTGAAGGATGTGTCCTGTGGCTTGACGTATCTGCACACGCTAGACCCTCCTATCATGCACGGGGACTTGAAAGGTGTACGTCCCTCTTCTCTATATTGCCTACACAACCTTCCTTATTGCCAAGCCTCTTCTCCCACAGAACAATGTACTGGTGGACGACAACGGCCACGGTGTCCTGAGCGACTTTGGCCTGTCCAAGGTCATCGGTGACACTGCTGCAACAGGATACACCATCACGGCTCTTGCTGGCTTCATGCGGTGGCAGGCTCCGGAACTCTTATTCGATGAGGGCCGCGACGACGACGAAGACGAGGAGGGGAACGGCGGGGTGAGGGATGGATTAAGTGGTGAGAACAACAAAGCGCTGATGCTGGCGTCCGACACATGGTCGTTTGCTTGTACCGCCTACGAGGTGAGATTGAACACCCATCGTATCTCGCGGTTCCCAATCCCACTGCACCTTTTTGCATATTCCATATTATGGAGACTTACATCCGACCATCAGCTGTTGACAGGGTCCTTGCCATACCACAGCTGTCCAAACGACTATAACATCATACTAACAATCATGCGCGGGGCGAGCCCACTAAGATCAGACGATGTGGTTATACATGACTCCGCGGAGTTGTGCAGGTTGTTGAAAGAGTGTTGGGAAAAGGAGCCCGGTCGCCGTCCTGAGATGACAGAGGTGGAGAGGAGGCTTGAGGACATGGTTCACGAGTAAGCCTCAGTGATGGTTGCTAAGATCAGATCGAGGTACTTCGTGGGTTGGCGCTTGGCGCTGGCTTGGTATTGTACCTTGTTTTCTTAATATTTTCCATTCTCAACGAGAAAGACACATCTTCGCATGTTTTGACGCTCAGAATGCCTGACAACGATAGCGCCGTGGTAGCGCAATGGTAGCGTGTTGCTTTCCGGTGGATCACGTGATCACAGTGAATGCTTAGGCAAAGGTTGTGGGTTCGAGCCCCATCCACGGTAGAGGATAACTTCTTTTTCCCCCCTGACTGTCAGGTTGTGTTTTAATTTTGCGAGGATGGACCATGTCGCCATGTATGTCGAGGTTTTGTGGTAACAGTCTAGCGAGAAGACCGCTTGAAATTGACGTCAGCCACGCTCTGAAACAATCTATCACACAATGACTTGCCTCGAAAGCTGACACTGAGGATCGTTGTCAGGTACTCCGCTTCTGTTCGGAAATTTATTTCACAACAATAGTATAGATCACAACT
The DNA here is from genome assembly GCA_900068955.1 of Clitocybe nebularis. NCBI lineage: Eukaryota > Fungi > Basidiomycota > Agaricomycetes > Agaricales > Clitocybaceae > Clitocybe > Clitocybe nebularis. The sequence continues at coordinate 928 of CEMJ01393633.1, read as the reverse complement.
TCAA
>CEMJ01393620.1:55201-69483 GCA_900068955.1 Clitocybe nebularis | reverse complement strand
TCCATTCTCTGAATCCAAGTTTATCGGAATGCCTGCAGTAAACTCGATCACAGCCGTCCCATATTTTGTATCCAAAGACGAGCATAAGGCTCTAGTTGTATCGACACCGACTTCCTTCAACGATATACCTCCAGTGCTCAGGCATCGGGAAGATAATGCCTCAATTACTCTCGATCCCCCACTTGAAGGCTTTACTACTGAGGATGCAGCACAAGGAACTCTTTATGTATTAACAAGGTATCTGGCTTGGATGATCGTCTTAGAACTTCTCTGATCAAACCTGATCAGCGTCCTGGTGTACATGTCCAACAATGGTCGCGGGTTCCAGATCGAATATCCTGCGATTACCCTACACGCGGTGTCTCGCGGAGAAATGGGCCCATCTATATATTGTCAACTTGACGAGAGTGAGGGTGGGCCTGCTGTAGAAGATGGGGATGTCACAGATATGCGAGAACTTAACATTGTTCCCCGGGATGCTGCTGCTCGTACGTCTCTCGTCTGATTTATCACACACGCCGACTGTCAATTCTCCTCGTCATATAGTGGAACCTATCTTCGAGGCTCTATCCCAGTGTGCAGCTCTTCATCCTGACAAAGAGACTTTTGACGAAGACGAAGACGACGCGTTCATCGACTCGTCAAACTTTGAAACATTTACGGGGGATGGTGACCAAGAACTCAGTGAAGTTGGGAGGGTGCGCAGCGATTTTATCAACGATAGCCGATTCGCGCCATACTAGACTCTATTTTTTGGGGGGTTTCCCCACTCACAGGCGGCTCTTGCACACCTCGAATCGATCATCTACGATCCTCACGACGCAGTGTCACAAGTCAATGGTGTTGACGATGATGAAGTACCGCCTGTGGGGGGAGAGGATCTGACTACTACCGCTCCTGACGATCAACGGGCTAGGGAGCAAACGGGCTAAGGACTGATGTCCACAAGAGGACTTCGGCACATTGTGATCGCTAATCAAAAGAAAATGTACTTATGGCTACAGTATTTCTGACACTACGATGAACAGGTCTAGAGGCGAGACAAACGTTTGTATGTATATCATCATTGTCGTTATCATAAGGCAATCATGTCTTCTTTGTGAACCCCCCGCCAAACCAAGACGTAACGGGGGGCGAGCTTGTATTAGCTGTAGGGCCTGGCGGTGTTAGCTTCACTGTCTCGATCATTGTGGTAGACGCCGGGTTGAAAGTGGGCAGCGGGCCCCAGCTGAACGCAGGAGGAGCTAGTGGAGAGGTCGCAGCGCCTGTCCTCTTCAGCGGAACAGACTGATGTTTTTTGACCCCCATGCCCGCTCCACGTCGTGCGGAGGGCGGTGGTGATGGATTAAACTTGTCCTCGGGGAGAGTCCAATCAGGCAAGGATGTAGGTGATGTCGACTCTGGAGTGACTGGGAACAATGAGCCTTTGATGGGCGTCGTGAATCCAAAGTCAGATGAAGATGAGTTTCTTTTCTGCGGGGTGTTGAAAACGGCAGGTGGAGGTTTTGCTGCTGCTGCTTTGGTGTTGAGAAGAGGCTCTTTTCTTACAGACAATAAAGCTCGCTTGAGTTTGTGTGCAGATTGTTCAGCATTGAGGGCTGCAGCGGTCGTAATGGCAACGTGGGGCGTAACATTATATGGACGTCGCGAAACAAGGTCAGGGAGGCGGGCGTCTCTGGATGGTGCCCGGCCTTTGAGGGCGGGGTCTTCAATGTTGAGCTTCGACACTCGGGATACAAGGTGAGCAACATCATCTGATTGTTGTTGAATGGCAATGTCAATGTTACGGTACGTTCGATTGATTGTATCCAACGATGGTGCCCTTGGCGAGAAACAAAGTATGTTCATTCAATGTTTGGGCAGGTGGTGAGGAACACATACCTCAGCCCAGGTTTACCACTGCTTAGTTGTGCCAGTCTCTTTTTTGATGCCTTCAAGTGATCTTCAAGCTTCTGGATACGGTCGCGCATTGCCTGTTTATATGTCCGTGAGCTTTGACTCTGGTATATAAAAGAGACTAGAACAAACTCGAATATTTCTTCTCAATTGGGTTTGGGTCTCAAGGTGCTCCGGCCCAAGCGTTCGTGATTTTAGCATTTTTGCGAAATCAATATCGTCTTTCGCTTTGTTGAAACGGCTGATCTCCTCCCTCCTTGTATTTGCTGCAAAAAATAATGTCGTTCCATCAGCACCGGTTTTCAAACGTCGAAACGTCAAATGGTTTACCTTTGAGCATATTGGTTTGTAAAGAACGGAGAGCACGGGACTGTTTGTCCCTAATCTCTTTTAATGCAACCAAGTCCTCCTCGTATCGTCGAAGAACTTGTCCGAACTGAAGGGCATCTCCTATACCCCACTTGGCCAGATCACCTAAATCTGCTTTTTGGCGCGATCCACCTGCTGACTTTCCTAATTCCATGCGTTTCTTGGAGGCTTCTTGTGCCATCAAGGACAACTTGAATACCATTTATATCAGGGACACTGCTATTCAAGGAATGTTTCGTGAACTCACAGTTTCGAACTCTCGGCTAAGGCCATTGTACAGCATGGCGCATTCTCTTTGCATTCCCTCCTCAACTTTCACCTCAGATGATTTTACGGGAGGTGCTGCCTGCGTTAGATATCCAGGTGCAGGTGGGCTTGGGGTGGTGGGTACAGGTTTAGCTCCAAAAAAGCCCGTTTTTGGTGCAGCAGGAGGCACAGGGGGAGAAAAGGCTCCAAAAACCTCTTTGTTAGCGGCATTCGGCACTATGCCAAATACTGATGATGGTGCAGGCGCAGGTGATCCGATAAGGCTGAATGTAGCAGGGGGAGTCCCGAAGGGACTGGATGGTGCAGGTGGAGTTTTTACCTTTGGAGGCGGTGGAGTTGTTGAAGGAGTGTCGGCTGGCGTGGCAGGGTTAGCTGTCCCGAGGACCGAAAGGGGAGGAGTCTGGGGCCTGGTTGATGTCTTCGAACTTGAAGGCTTTGTTTCCCCGGGACTAACTTTAGTTGGGCTATCAGGCGGCATTGGAAGAACAGCAAATCGTGGTTGAGGCGACACTGGCGGCTTCGTCGCAGTCGGGATACTAGTCTTCGCTTTGTCGGTCTCTTCATCATCTTCATGGGATACTGGGGTGCTAGCCAAAGGGGAGCTACGTGTTGGGCGGGTGCTTGGCCTACCAAGACCTAGAGCGAACGGCGATGCGGTTGCAACAGGAGAGGATGCTGGAGATCCTCCGTTTTTACTGGGATAGGAAGAAGAATCCTTGGTGGGCGTGCCAGGAGGTGTAGTACTTTCTTCTTTGATTGTTGGCAGCGATTGTTGGGGCGATTCTGGAGCCTCGGATAGTGAAGGCGAAGGGGTGATGCGAATTGCTGGAATTTCTGGCTGTGGAGTTGCAGAGGGCGATCGAGACGCAGGTAATGGAACTGTTGTGGGCTCTGGGGAAGCTGACCCCGATGATTCGCCTTCGTCGTCATCAGATCCTTCGTCAGATTCATCACTCCCTTCACTTGAAGAAAGGAAAGAATTGTCGTCCGTGGACGAGTGTTCGTCGCCTTCAGCATCATCCTCTGCACTGCCAACACCCTCGCCTCCATTTTCGTTTGAACTTTCTTCATTCGAGATCTCAACGAAAGAGCTACCTTCTGATAATAAGGATGAATTATTGTACGAAGGATCTTCCGAGATGTTGACGTGGGTTTCCTGTTTCTCAAGGGGCTTCACAACTGCTGATGTTGCATCCTTAACAAGAGGAAACGCTGACGGTTTATCTTGAGTGCTGGTGACGTGTTTCTCTTCTTGTGCTTTGGCTACTGAGCTTGCTTGTGGGGTTTCGGGAACTCTACTAGGCAGCGACGCAAATGCAGAAATGGGAGCCTTGGCCTTGTCACTCACGTCCGTGGTCGTTGCAGAGCTGGATTGGGGTTTCACCGGATCAGTTGTATCACCAGTCTTCAGCAACTCTCCGAATGACTTCTTGGGCCCTGAAAAGGCGCCAAATCCAGTTGATGACCCGCTGAATGCGCCGAATCCGCCTGTGGTAGGAGTCTTTGTAGGAGTTGGTGATGACGGCGTTGACGGCGCAAAAGGAGATTTCGGACCCCCCAACAAGGAAGTAGACCCAAATGCCGGGGAGCCGGAAGTCGTTAGAGGCCCAGGCGGAGTAGACGATATTGCTTTCGAGAAGGCCGAGACAGGTGGGGTTTTTGCTTCTGTTGCCTTGAAGAAAGGGGATGATGTGGGCGTGGTATCGCTACCGAAGGCGCCAAAGCCAGTGGCTGGTTTGAATGCAGACGGCGAAGTCGTGATATTTCCAAAAGCACCCGAACCTGACCCGACGTTTACAGCCTTGGGGGGAGGAGTGGCCGGCGGACTATCGGTTTCGTCAAGATTTAAAGAAGGCTTAACACTAGGCGAGAGATTAGGAGGGGAGGAGGATCTAGGAATAGTGAAAGGCATTGCTGGTGTTTTTTGGGAGGGCTCCGCCTTTCCAAACGGAGAAGCCTCACGGAACGAAGGCTGGACGCCAAATGCGGAGCTTCCACCAAACGGGGAGGTCGCTTTTGCACCTGATTCCGTCTGCTGTTGCTGAGGTGCACCCCCAAACGGCGAAGACGAATTGGCAAAAACCCCGAATCCACTCCCAATCTGTGAATTTGCTGTTGAAGCTAGTGCACCCGAGCCGAAAGCACTACCTGTACTACCCCCACCCCCCTGCTGCATTACTGCAGCCGCTCCAAAGCTTGTGGGGGCTGATGCGAATGCACCAAACCCTCCGCCAGGGGCCGTAGTAGTAGCAGCAGGGGTAGCGGGTTTTGCAAAAGATGACTGACCAAACGCAGATTGACCAAAAGCCGGTTTTCCAAATGACGATTGGCCAAACGACGATTGTCCAAACGCAGGTGAGGTTTGGGGGTTCGTGGTGCTCCCAAAAGCAGAGGTCGCAGCCGGTTTTGGTTGCTCACTACTTGTCGTAGAAGATGATGCCGTAGTAGGTAAATTACTGAACGCACCGAATCCAGTAGCAGGCTTTATCGGGCTACCAAACGCAGATGTCGATGTCGGCGCAAGTGGAGGTGAAGGCAGCGACCCAAATATTCCAGCTTTTGCTGGTTTCCCATCTGCATTACTCTCGCCGAGACCAAGCGAAAGGCCACCAAACGATGCAGGAGTGGAATCAGACATGGAAGCTTCCCTCGACATATCAGGAGCCGCAGCCTGTGCAGGAGGAGCAGATCCGCCAAACCCAAAACTCGCTTGCCCAAACGCATTTGTCGCACCAGAAGACCCACCTAGTCCGCCAAATGCCCCGGTAGAAGAACCGGCGCCGAACGCGTTGGTCGTCGACGAACTACTACCAAAAGCACCAGTCGAGCTTCCCCCACCGAAGACAGATGTTTTAGCTGGCGATGAAGAAAACGCGGAAGCCGGTTGCCCGAAAACTGAACCAGACCCGGATTGAGCTGCTTGGCCGAACGGGGAGGGTGATGTTGAACCAAAGGCTGAAGATTGCCCACTACTACCGAATGCCGACTGCGACGAACTCTGACCGAAAGCCGAAGTGGAACCAAGTTGAGACGATTGGCCAAATGCAGATGGTTGCTGACCAAAACCCGACGATCCAAAGACAGGCCCCGAAGACTGCTTTCCAAATGCTGAAGACTGTCCGAAGGAAGACTGCCCAAAGGCGGGGGCAGCGGTGGACGACTGCCCGAACGCAGAGGTAGGCGCAGGTTGTCCAAAAGCAGAAGTAGATGCAGACTGCCCGAAAGCAGAAGTGGCAGCCTGCCCAAAAGTAGAGGTAGGAGCAGGCTGCCCAAACGTAGATGTAGAGGGCGATGTCTGAGAAAACGGTGAGGCAACGGGTTGACTAAACGCAGAGGGTGTAGGCGAAATACTCGACTGGGCGGCCACGATGCCTGCATAAGGTTTGGAGTGTTCCACGAACCAACCTTGCACAGTTCCATCGTTCAAGTAGGCATACATGATAGGAGCGCCATTAGCAGAATCTGTCAGGTCTAATTCCAATGAGACCAGGACGGTGTCGTCCATCGCGGAGTCAAGGGGCAGAGTCAAGGGATTCTCTTGTGATTGTTGATGCCATTGGTTGCTATTATTTCCTAAAACTTCAAGATCCACCGAGGATTTATCGCCGACCACTAGCAAGTTTTTCGAATCACTACCCGAGCCATCATCGTCCCATTTCACGAGTGTGACAGTGAATGCTTGTTGTGATGAACGGTCAGGAATAGGATATGGGTGAATGGGCGCATAGTACGTCGCAGTAGAAGACTTGACATCAAGGCAGATAATGTGATGTGTGGGATCGGAGGCGTTGGAAACCGGAGGGGCGTAGCTTGTTCGAAACGTATGCCCCGGCGTCAACCAATTAAGAGAAATGAGGGGCGCTGCAGCAGTGGGAGGGATGTGTTTATGTGGTGAGGTTTTGTTCGTGAGTGCAAAGGTCAAGATGTCGCCACTCCGCAGGCCAATTGCAAGGTGTTTTCCTTTCGGTGACCAAGCAACTGAAAGCAGGTTTATGGACGGAAAAACAAAATTATCAAAATAATAAGACGCACCTGCAACCGGTGTCAACTCAGAGTCTGCGCTTGCCCATCCACCTTGTGGCTCCAATTGCGTATTGAGTAGTTGTACCACTCCATTCTCGCGAACTACAGCGACGATATCGAAAAGACCTGGTTCCACCCCAGGGTTCGAAAGAATTTGGCGTAAAGGTCCAAACTGAGAATCAAGCCCGTGTAATGGGGCTATATCTTGGGAGCCGGGGGAAAAAAGCACGGAAGTGTCGTAGACAAGTATTTGACCCTCTCCGAGACCAACAAACAACCGCGTGTCATTGCATGCGAAAGTGATTGAAGTTAGTTTTCCCGATGGTACAGACAGTGTTCTCTTTGGAGTAAAAGCTTCTTGGTTATCCTCTTTAGCTGACTTGAACGCGGAACGTAGTTCGTCGAGTGGCGAGAATACCAAAGCTATAGCCTATTTAACTCGCGAAATAATAGAAGCATCAGCACACGCACAAGAAGAGTTCCCAAGTGTTACAGCACAAAACCAGCCTTTCGAGTTAGCAGTGGCGAAGAGACGGTATGAAGTTGAAGGTTGCGGGCTGAGTGGCTTTGGTGAAAGTTTGACGCGCCCTTGTTTGTTTAACAGACGAAAGGTTGGATACTAGAGCACCATTAGGTATTAAGCCAATGTAGATTCAAATCACAGACATTGAACCCCTCAGATGGACAATCTTTGGGTGTTGGGTCGATCTTAACTTGAGACTGTTCTGGTCGAGTCAATTGCGTGAAATCGCTCATCCTGGATTTGAATTCCAAGTCAGAATTGCGGCGCGTAGCTCAGATAATGAATTTGGACGAACATCATGAGCTATAGTTGGAGGCAAGAGAGATCGTGAAAGACTGCTGCTCGCCTAAGTCAATGAGGGCAGAACGGAGTCGGAATCTCGGAAACTACAGAATATTGGAACTTCCGAATCCGGCGCCGACTTGATCTTCAACGCTACACCTATCTATATGCGCTTCTTCCTCCCCAACCCAGAGGATACTTTGCACAGAAAATCCTCTAGTAGGATAGCTTTCTATATTTTTCAAGGAAACAAAACTGGATTATGTCGCCTACAATTGACCAAATATATCCAGTGGTGTAATCCTGATCTCGAAGACCCTGGTTGGACATTTCAGAATGCCACCCGTCCGTACCATATAACCAGGCCTAACCTAAATACAGATCCCTGTCAAAGCGTTTTTCATACGTGGTTAGACTGGAAATTCGCCATATGCTCACGATCCATCCATGACTGATGGTCTTTAATACATTACGGCGCCCATTTACATGCACATTCTCGTGCGTATCTCTCTTGCGTTTTTTTGTTCGTACATACTCCACGAGAAGACACCCAAAAAGACACAGGTTATCATACAACGGTAATAGCTTAATTCCATGGCGAATGGACCGGCATCAGAGTATATACGGAAACATTGGAATTGCTGTGGGTATAGCACGGACCTACTCAGACAGTTTTCCGCGCCCCATGTGAAGTGTGGCTATTTGAGAAAGGCTCCCTTGGTTGATGAGATGTATGTTCTTAGGCAAGATCCTAAACAAATGCGCACATATTTCCTATTCATTACATAACGTATCATTGCGAGCATAGCTAAATCATGTTGTTTGGTGATCACCTCCCCATCACCAACTCTATCTGGTCTGTAGAAATCAAAAGTGTTCAGGAGCGTTTCCGAAAAATAACTGTTCAATGGGTGAGCAAGGGTATCAACTAATACCCATCTGGAAGATGGAATAGAGGCAAGCAACATACGAGAGGAGAGTTCTATGATGTCATGGATGCTAGCTTCAGGCGAGGTCGAAGGAAAATATTCTAATCATGAAAGCTCCTTTTCTAGCAACATTTTAACGGCAACCGTCTTATCGACTCTGTCCATGTGAATCGGGTCATTTAACTTTTTGTAAGAAGACGAGAAGATGAGGAAAAGAAGTGATCTACTTTCCAGGGAATGATGTTGGAAGGAGTGATATCGCGGCCTATCTTAGCGGGAATTAATCCCTTTCAATCGCTTATGCAGATGTTACGGGGAGCATGCACACAAAATATGAAATCTGACGCAGGCGAACCTCCGAGAACGGCGGCCAATAGTAGGAGGTCGGCCATTATTAGGATTGAATGTTGAACGCTGAAGCTTGGAGTGGCAACCCTTCCGGGCCTTTTGTGGTCATAGTTGGTAAACCGCAAATGTCGTGAAGACATCTGAAGACATCTGGCTGTGATAGTTGAATTATGCTTCCCCGTAACGATCATTGTCTGGCATTAGCATTCATCAGGTTTTTGGACCGCGAAGGTTAATGCGTTATAAGATATTTGAATAAGTAAAATGTTCATGATATTTATAATTCCTGTATACCGACCAAATGCCAAAGCAACGGTAAGTAGGGTCGGCAAAATACTCGGAATCGGACACCTTCAAAGTGTGTGGCTGTCTGAGACTCTGATTGGCAAAAAACTCCACCGGCCGTCAGCCGACCGGTCATGCCATCCACAGCGAGGCTTACATGATCAGCGATATGATGATCGATTTACCAACGAGAGCAGGGGAATGTAAAGCGGCATATATGGCTGAGAAGAGGTTGTGTGCCTCGTCCAGTATATACCCAAGTCAGCAGTTTACTTTAGCGATGTCAGAGAAAGGGTGGAGAAAGGTAAAATCCAGGGGCTTCCGTGGGGCTTCCCGTGGCCCTACCGCTTTCATTTCATAGGATTATTTTTTCTTTCTGTACGATCACCTATTACTCTTTTAGTCAATTCCGCTTCCATATTGGGATAGGCCTAGACCTTCCCATCCCGGTTCTTGGTATATCTTAGTCTCTTCCCCATCAGTTCTGTGGGTGTCGGACCTAAAAGGACTGGGAACGAGACTAGTATATCTAGGCGTTCCGCCACAGAAAGGCTCTCGGGTATATTCGGACGCCTCAGTTGTCTTAACATTTATGGTGGACTGACTCTGAGGTGAGCCCAATATCAGTTGCAATTCACTTATCGTATACTAATAATAAGTAAATCGTTCCTATCTACTTACAAGCGAGACAAAATTAATGGCACATGTTTCTACCCAGAAGAGTGTTTGTTGGATTATTCTGATACCTTGTTGTTGGTGATATAGATAGAAAATGTCGGTAATGACTAACATGTTATATATTGTTATTAGTGTGCCGTAAACACAAAGCTATAAGATGAGTGAGGTTGGGGGTTTTACTACGTATACCTGGCGTGGTGAATAGGAGGCAATAGATCCCACACAGTCGAACCATCTCTGTATTGCATGAGAATTCCTTTCTCTCTCAGGCTACCAGCGTGCAACAAGCAAGACGCATCTTTTGTCACAACGCCCATTGCTATCACGGATGCCCACCGTGGGAACTGGCACCTTTGCCCCAGATGGAATCATGTCACTACCATAACCTGAGTTGAAATTTGATCTCCTACTACACCCTCGCCTGCTTTTCATGAATAATTCAAGGGGGAATGTGTGTGCAATATCTTAATGGTATCACGAATGTATTTAGCAGGTTCCTTTATGTTCAGACCCGGGGGTCTCCTGGTCTGGGGTCTCTATGGTTCCTTGTGAACCGTATGTTTACCCTTATTTTATTTCCACGTGATCCTTTTGCTGATGTAAAGCGGTATCAGACGTGAATTCAGAGTCCAGACTAGATTTCACTTACTCATGGCTGCCTATTTCTTCGCGTCACCGATAGATGTAGACATTAAACTCGAAGGGGAGGATGCAAGGAAGCAAGTTGAGATGAAAGTCGAGAAAGAAAAGAGTGTGTCTTGTCCAGTCTACTATGATGGGGATTCGGTTGGAGGCCAGGTAAGCGTTTCGTAGCTTCAAATCATGACGCTGTAGGATCCATTGGATTAGGTATCGATACGCGTTCGCGATGGGAAGAAGTTGACACATGAAGGGATCAAAGTTGAGTTTGTTGGGAGCATTGGTAAGTAATTTCTCTTCAACGACCACGTCGTATATTCAACCCTCCATAAGAGTTATTTTATGACCGAGGGCACCACCATGAATTTTTGTCTCTATCGCAAGAATTAGCAGCACCCGGGGAGATGCGGCAAGCGCAAACATACGACTTCAATTTCAAGAACGTGGAAAAGCAATTCGAGAGTTATCAGGGCATCAATGTGAAGCTGAGGTGTGTTGTGTGTGTGCTGTCAACTTCATTCCTGACCTATATCGCCATTCAGGTATTTCATTCGTGTCTCCATTTCGCGAAGGATGGCCGATGTTTCAAAAGAGAAGGACCTATGGGTACATTCATTCCGCATGCCCCCTGACAGCAACAACTCGATTAAGATGGAGGTTGGAATCGAGGACTGCCTGCATATCGAATTTGAGTATAACAAATCAAAGTATGTCAATCTTCGTAATCCACAATCCGCCCATCGCTTATGGGAGCAAGATATCACTTGAAAGATGTTATAGTGGGAAAGATTTATTTCCTTCTTGTGCGGATAAAGATAAAGCATATGGAGCTGTCTATTATCAGGCGCGAAACAACAGGGTCGCCGCCTAACCAATATAACGAGAGCGAAACTATTACAAAGTTTGAGATTATGGATGGTGCACCAGTACGAGGTGTGTACAGAAACTGCGGCGTGCGTCGAAAGATTCTTAATGTTTTTGTAGGCGAAACCATCCCGATTCGACTATTCTTGGGTGGATTTGATCTGACACCAACATTCCGTGATGTCAACAAGAAGTTTAGCACGCGATACTATCTAAACCTTGTCCTCATTGATGAGGAGAACCGACGCTACTTTAAACAACAGGTGCGTATATGTTGAGTATGAAAGCGATATCTGTCGATTAACACGACTGGCATTCTCTAGGAGATAACCATATTCCGCATACCAGAGGTAGGCAAAACTCTCAGTTATTAACCGTTTGGCTCATTTGTGCTGTTGTAGAATTGATGTAAAAGAATCTATTCCCCCATGTAATTGTTGAAACATACGTCATTGTCACGAGTCATTACATAATATCAGGTTATCAATGAATTTCTTTTCCATCTCTGAATTCTTATTCCAAGTATGTCATCTTATCGACAGCCCGTCTGCAACGACTGTGGCGGCACTGTAATTGAATACGATGCAGCCGCCGGAAACGGCTTTTGTGTAAAATGTGGGACGCTAGTTGAGGAGAATACCATTGTCAACGAAGTCGGTTTCGGTGAGACTGCGAATGGTGCAGCGATGGTGCATGGGTCCCACGTAGGTCAAGGAGCAAGTATGTTGAATGAATGTGTCCTTCCGCTCGCTTTGTGACCTTTTTGCAGCGCATGCGCGGATGAGTGGACCCTATGGGAACCGAGGCAACTCGGAGTCGAGGGAGCAGACCATCGCAAACGGTGCGCACACCTTCACCAGCCTTACTATGTCGCTAACGTCGATTCCACAGCCAACAAGAAGATCAAAAGCATAGCAAATGTACTCCGGCTATCCGATATCGTATGCCAAGCTGCAACACGGATGTACACCCTTGCCGTCGAACACAAGTTTACGAAAGGTCGCAAGAGTCTCAATGTCGTGGCGGTTTGCCTCTATGTTGCATGCAGACAGAAGGAAACAAGAAACTACATGCTCATTGACTTCTCTGACCTCTTGCAAGTAAGTTTGTTCTCGTTTTCTTAGTTCAGCTACAGTAATTTCTCATCGGCCAGGTTAATGTTTTTGAACTTGGGCATACATACCTACAGTTGGTGCAAACCCTCAATCTGCGCCTCCCACTCGTAGATCCTTCGCACTACATCTCTCGCTTTGCAGCACTGCTCGAATTCGGTGACGAGACGCCCAAAGTCGCCAATGACGCCGTAAGGCTCGTTCAGCGTTTTGACCGAGACTGGATGACTCGCGGCCGACGACCTGCGGGAATATGCGGCGCTGCGTTGCTGCTGGCTGCACGTATGAACAATTTCCGTCGCTCTGTTGAGGAAATTGTGCAGGTAGTCAAGATTGCAGATACGACACTCAAAAAACGGCTGGATGAGTTCAAGAATACGCCGAGTGGAAGTTTGACGCTAGCGGATTTCAGGAACGTGTGGCTGGATGAGGAAACGGACCCTCCTGCGTTCACAAAGGGAAAGGAGAGAGAAGAGGCAGAAAGAGAGGCTGCGAGGGCAACAACTGAAGAAGCAGAGGGTGGCGGTGACCAGGCGAAGAGAATACACAGCATCAAGGCCAAGAAAAACGGGACAAAGAAGATGATGAACGATGGGATTCTTGCCGGAACTATGGATTACATCCCGCTATTTATTCCTGAAACTGAGGGAGACGACTCAAACTATAATATAGATCCAGCACTACTACAATCTCACCATGTCCTCCCTCCTACACCTCCCTTAGAAGATATGTCCTCATCGGCTGCCCCACAAGTGGATGTCCTGGAGGAAACTGTGTCAACAGTTCTCGCTGAAGAAGTTTCGGCCTTTTTACAAAACTCACAAGGGACGATGCTTAGTGAAGCTCTTGACGTAGTTGAACAGCGCCGCCTCGCGCAGATAGCATGTGAGGACGAGCTTTTGGGACTTGACGAGGAGGAACTCGACCGCTTCTTACTTTCTGAGGAAGAAGTCAAAATCAAGGAACGAGTCTGGGTGGAGCTCAATAAAGACTATCTGGAAGCAATTGCTGGTAAGTCCTTACAATGTCCCATTTTGGTTATAGATGTCATAAGTCGCCTTTGGCAACGTTCATTTTGCTGAATGGATCTTCCGTTCTTGTAGCGAAAGGCGAACAACAAGATTCAGGATCAACATCCAAGAGCAGGAAGGTTCGTCTCTCACTTCGGGCAAAAGTTTCAGTTTCTTTGTTCTTGTTTTGATCCTGACTGATTCCAGCGGCGGAAAACAAACAACAAACCTCGCGACATATCAACACCTCATGGAAGTACCGCAGCCGAATCTGTACGCAACTTGATCAAGAAGAATCCCAAATACAGTAAACGAATCAACTATGATGCACTGAAGGATCTGTTTGTTGAAGGCGGCGGACCACCATCATTTGCCGCGAATATGGGCTTGAACGACGATAAGGATGACGCAGAGCTATATTCTATAGGGGATGACAAGAGTGATGATGACGGGCTTGCGAATATGGTGATCATTGAGGAGGAACCTGCACAGTTGGGGGCTGGCTTGCCGCAGGTGAAGGGACCTATACCTGGCGATAATGGTGACGGTGATGGTGATTTGGATGCAGATGCTGACGCTGACGAGGGGAGTGATGATGACAAGGGTGATGACCTTGGATGGGAATATGAACAAGAAGTTTGACAGCGAAATTGAGATTGATATGATTGAGACCTTGAGCACGAACAGCTATTATTTAAGGCCCTGATGCCTAGTGGGAATGGGTTATGCAACATTTGTGAGGTCCGAAACCCCATAAACCACGTTTTTGGTGCCCCAGAAACATTAATAAGTGGGGCACTAATGGCGAAGTGACAGTGGTATAACTCGGCATTTGTAAGACTTAGGAAGAGTTCAACGAAACATCCTCATGGAAAGACCTCAGTAATGTGTCTCACAAACTATGCTCATTGAATGATGCCTCGGGCAAAACAATAGTGAGAACCTCGGTTCTGGTTCTGTCTATTTGTATAAACTTTTTTAAAAGTAATGAAAATTGGTTTTCTAGAGAAAAGATACTGCCCCCTGCAAGGCTCGAACTTGCGACCTCAGGATTACA
>CEMJ01393620.1:40566-55185 GCA_900068955.1 Clitocybe nebularis | reverse complement strand
TCATATTTCTATGAGACCTGCGCTCTAGCCAACTGAGCCAAGGAGGCATATACATAGTCCTTGTCGCGAGTGATCCACAACGAGTACTCAGATTTGATCTGCGTCCGGTATTTTCCGTTTTGGCGACACTTACAAATCGGCCTTCGAAATTTAACCAATATCACTCTTTAATCACCAAAAATGCGTGCGTTTCATTACTTCTTCATTCAATGGTGCGTTGATATACTGCCTTTTTACAGCCCCAAAGAAGGCGAAGAAGATATCTCTGAATGAATTTCTTGGAGACGGAGGTCAGTGCAAGCCGAGAGAGATGTCTTCACTAATTTTGACACCGTTATGGCTCAACAGGATCATGGGCAGACGAAATGGATTCGCTCCCTAATGCTCGTTAGTCGATGGCCGATATTTCGTAGTATCATTATCTCAAGTACATTTCACTAGCGGCTGTCAGGACAGACGAGGAACAAGCACGTTCCAATGATCGGTACGGTAACAGGAGAGATGATTTCTTGACATCTCGACGTGAGCATTTTTTAGTACTTTTCCTCGATTGGTATATCTATATGATTTTCCGATCTAGCCGACAGAAGTGGTCCCCCGAGGGATGACATTCCAATCCCCACCCAACCTCCTTACACAGCCTTCATCGGCAACCTAGCTTTTGATCTGACAGAAACGGAGCTAGAAGATTTTTTTAGTCCTTCCAAAGTTCGTAGTCCTTTGCCTATCTGGCTGGAAGGTGTTTTTTTTTACCCAATATCCAATAGACCAAGTCTATCAAGATTATCAAGGACCGTGACGACAAACCGAAGGGTTTTGGCTACATAGAATTTGCAGAATTGGAGGGATTGAAAGATGCACTCGCAAAAAGCGGTTCGGTGAGCTCAAACGTCCAAACAAAGTTGCAATCCTGAAGCTTTATTAGAATTTCTCTGGTCGGACCATCCGAGTCAGCGTCGCGGAACCTCGTAATTTATCTCCTATTTTCTCGCGCATCTCCCAAAACTAAACATCTGTTACTCAGCCAAAGAGCGTCCTGGGTTCGGTGGTGGATTCGATGACGATTCAAAGTTTGACAGTCCATGGCGGCGGGACGGCCCTCTTCCAGACCTGCACGACTCTCGCGACTCCTCCCGGCGTCGTTTCGATGGGCCTCCTTCCGGCGATAGGGCCCTGCCAAGTGTTGCCGAAGGCCTCAGCGACTGGCGGTCTAGTCGCCCCTCTCGCCCTCCTCCACCTGAGGCTGAGCCACCATCATTTAGACGCAAGGGTTCAGGTTTCTCTACCCCTGAAGGACAGAGCAGTGCAGCAGACAAAGAAGAGGTTTGGACTAAGGGAAGTAAATTCGTTCCGGCATCTACCAACCCACCTGAGGAAAAGTTCGGAAGCTCGAGGGGCAGAGGTGATATGGGGCCACCTAGAGATCCTGCTATCGAAGAAAGTGATTGGAGGAGTGCCGCTCGTAGGCCTGGTGCTCCCAGCAACACTTCTCGTATGTACAACCATCTGGCTATATAGTCTGAGTGGCAACTGATACTTGAATATGTCAGCGAGCAGCTCGACACCACCAACGCCTCAGCTAAGCCGTCGTAAACTAGAACTTCTTCCGCGTTCGGGGAATGTCTCTGCCAGTCCAAGCCCCTTATCTTCACCAAAAATGGGGCCTACCCCTCCTGTGGTGTCAAACGCCCCCAGAGCCAGCCCCTTTGGCGCTGCCAGGTAATCTTGTTCTGCATCTTAGTTTTTTTTCTTGGCTGATATCGTCCAAGGCCTGTAGATGTCACCGACCGCGAAAAGGAAGTGGCTGAACGCCTCGATAAAGAACGTGAAGTGATAAAAGACAGATTATCTATGTCCCGCACCAACTCGCGCGCGGGCTCCGAACGTAGCCCATTGATCAGCACTAAAACCACGCCTCCTGCTTCTTCTGGATCACATACCCCAGCATCACCAAAACTAGCCAATGCCCAACCAAAAGCCCCTAATCCATCGTTAGCACCAAGCGTTCGACCAACGCTTAGTTTTGCCAACGCGGCGGCGGCGAAGAGGGAAGCAGCAGCGGCTGTGGAGAAGCTAGAGGCAGCCAACAACACTAAGACTTCCGCTGATGTTGAAGAAGTGACAAATAAAGTGGCGGAGGTGGATGTTTGACTTCTGGTGCTTACCCACACTTGACAACAGAATTTGAATGTGAATAAAAGAATTGATCAATATCTCGCAAAGGGCAGGTATCTGTTGCATGGACGCTCGGTGATGAGTCAATATAACATGGTCAAGTGTCATCGTCTCTGGCTAACTTCGGGATCTACAAATTTCATCCTCCCACGTCCTGTAGACAATTAGTGAAAGAGACCTTGCCCTTAATCATTTGAACAAACCTTTGAATCGCACTCCATCCTTGCTCTGAATCTCTTTCTCATACTTCTCCTTTATGCGTTCCAACTCTTTCTTTCTGGCTGCATCCAGGCGTTCGTTCTCTTCTCTTTCAAGCCGCGCATCGTACTCTTCCTCCGTTTCTTCGGTTGTAGGTTTACTCCTCTCCTCAGCCTCTGAGGCGTTAACAATTTCCTTGACTTTTGTTTTTTTCCGACGACGCCGATCCCGATCTGGGCTGGAACTGAGAGACCGTGACCGTCTGCTACGCCGACGATCAGAGGGCTCTCGTTCCTCCGAGTATGCCTGGGCACTCGGCATCGGCTTAGCTGTTAAACCAGGGTCAACCTTTGACATATATCATCAAAAATTTCCCATACTTGGCTTGCGAAGTTCAAGTTCCCCACAATTTGAAATAACGACTGGTGAAAGTGGGCGATCTTTAGCGTCCACTGGTACCTCAGTGAGTTTCTTGACAACATCATCATAGCCTCGAATGACCCTCCCAAAAACAACATGTTTCCCTGAAAATATCTAAATACAACTAAGCAAATCGATTTTAGTGAGCACACACCGTTCAAATGTGGGCATTCGCGCAAGGTGATGAAGAATTGAGAACCATTTGTATTAGGTCCCTTATTGGCCATACACAGTAGGGCTTCGGCATCCAGAGGGCGGGAGAGATCTTCGTCTGCAAAACTACCTCCATAGATTGACTCTCCTCCACTGCCATTTCGTTTTGTGAAATCTTTGAACAGCAATCAAATAAACAGCACAGTAAAATTATGTGATATGGACGGACCCCCTCCCTGAATCATAAAATCCTTGATAGACCTGTGGATTATGCTGCTCTTGTAGTAAAGAGGGTTGCCAGAGGCTGAAAGGCCCTTTTCGCCGGTGCAAAGAGCACGGAAGCTTGATGGACATGAGGCTACTAATAGACACGGATGCACGCGATGCTCACTTCTCGCAGGTTATCGGTGCTGTGTCATTGAACAATTCAAAGATGACTCTTTGGAAGGGTAAGAGCTGGAACAATTGGATGAGGCGTCGAACTAACCAACCTTCCAAGCGGCTGATTATCCACAGCAAAGTCGAGAAAAACGCGGGGATTGACCATTTGAGGGAGAGGAAGATGAGCAGCCACCTTGGCTCTCTCACGGCCAAGTCCATTTAGGGCACAAGGCACATACAGACTTGATTGCTCCTCAAAAGTCTCGTCAGAGTACCTCATTCACGGACGCCTCACTTGTTGTTGTATCTATTGCTAACATCCACGTCTGTATAAATCAAGCATCCATGCGCCAATTCAACGTCGTTGTTCTAGGAGGTAATCTCTTCGCGCCACACATACACGTCGCTTTCTCACTTTCTGACGAGTAACCCCATAGCCGGAGGTGTCGGAAAGTCTGCACTCACAGGTATTACAGCTCCACTCGCAGGAGAAATGTCCTGAGCTTACTGAAACACAATGCAAGTTCGATTCATCAGAGACGTCTTCGTTGAAACCTATGACCCAACGATTGAAGGTGAGTCGGCTCCCCATCCCTATTCTGGAGTAACGCCCTAACAAATATCTCTTAGAGGAGTATCGCCGTACGGTTATGGTTGACGGGCATCTCTCCTCGGTGTGTGCTTCAACCCATGGATTCCCCATCTTTTGATCCTACTGCCCCTACCACCAACGTGTTGCAATACTGATACTTCCTCGTGGTTGTAAATTCAAGCGCGTCGGCCCCTTTCATCCTTCGTTTCTCCCGCCGTCCGCCCCCCTTTTGTACCATGTCGACCCGCGCTCTAATATTTCAATCACACTCTCCAGCTCGAAGTGTTGGATACAGCAGGAGCAGAACAGTTCACGTCTTTAAATGAAGTCTACATTAAGGTTCTGTCATCTTTCCGGTACATTGTCCGCAGTCTCATCCGTTCTTTCTAGTCTGGGCGGGGTTTTGTACTGGTTTTTAGGCAAGTCATCGTCCCGGCTCAGCCTGTTCAGCCAATAACGATATTCAGCTTGACCCAGGAAGCCAGTCTTAAGGAGGTTGATAACCTTAGGCAACAAATCTACCGCATCAAAGGTGGAGACACTGTAAGCAGCTTCTATCCCTGACCCAAGCACCCTATTTACTTACGCTAAAACTAGAACATTCCCATCGTTGTTGTGGGAACGAAACTCGACCTAGTGAATGAACGTGAAGTCCAACGCAACACTATCCAAACACTGGCTAGCCGCTGGGATCTTCCCTTCTACGAGACGTCAGCGAAACGTAATTGGCATGTTACGGACGTGTTCGAGGACCTGCTAAGGCAGATGCGCGTGCGCTATCCCGCTGAAACGATACGAAGACCTAAAAAGCGCACACAGGGCTGCATAATTGTATAACGATGTATCTAACCATGAGTGAGTGTTGCCATTTACGGCTCTCTCTGGGCAGTTAACCCCACATAGCCCCTTTCTCTGTTGCTTCTAGGTGTACGGCTGCCCTTTACACTAACTATCTACACCAGGACAATACCCTCACCAGTACCTTCCGCTTGTATACCTTATGCATATTGTAATCTAACTTCTCGCCGTCACCCTACACTACTTATATAGATATCATGTGCAAAGGAAATGAACAAGATGATCATGGAGCGTGGCGGTGCATGTTTGCACATGTTATTATATTGTATCAGCCTTTGTTTGTAAAAATTTTCGGCAGCTTGCAACTTGACTCTTGCATCCACCTCGTTTCTAGCCCTTATTCCCCCTCATCCTTCTTTTTTGACAATGGTGAATCGATTTTATCCCGTTTTGAATATTTTTGCTAAAATCAACTCAGAGCTATGGTGGCTATGGTGGTGGTGGTGGTGGCGGTGGTGGTTATGGCGGGGGTTATGGCGGCGGAGGTGGTTGGGGTGGTGGTGGTGGTGGCCATGAGGACCGAATGTCAAATCTTGGTGGCGGACTTCGCTCAGTAGATTGGGCAAACACAAAAATCGAACATTTCGAAAAGAACTTCTACGTCGAGGACAAACGAGTATCAAGTCGCAGTGAGCGCGAAATTGAAGAATTCAAACGCACTAAAGAAATAAAGGTCAGTCATTTATTCTGTTAATTTCATTTAACCCCCGCTAGATCTCTATCTAGGTTCAAGGCCGAGGCGTCCCTAGACCTGTGTCGTCGTTCGATGAATGCGGATTCCCAGAATACCTGATGTCATCAATTCGAGCGCAAGGATTCGATGCCCCCACCCCTATCCAGTGTCAGGCATGGCCTATGGCCCTCAGTGGCCGTGATGTGGTTGCCATCGCTCAAACGGGAAGTGGGAAAACCATGGGTTTCGCCCTCCCCGCCATGCTTCACATCAATGCGTATGTTTTTGTCTTTCGTCATAACCACAGATTATATTGACACCAGCCGCCTGATTGCAGCCAACCGCTACTAGCCCCTGGAGATGGTCCAATCGCCCTTGTTCTTGCTCCCACACGTGAACTTGCTGTGCAAATTCAACAAGAATGTACAAAATTCGGGTGGGCTCCCTTCTCTATATGTTACACTCCCCGATCTGACAATAATGTATTACATAGTTCCAATTCTCGCATCCGCAACACGGCTATCTATGGTGGTGCCCCCAAAGGACCCCAGATCCGTGATCTTCAGCGAGGTGTTGAAATTGTGATCGCAACTCCAGGTCGTCTAATAGACATGTTGGAAACCCAAAAAACGAATCTGCGCCGAGTAACATACTTGGTTATGGACGAAGCTGATCGTATGCTGGATATGGGTTTCGAGCCCCAGATTCGCAAGATTGTTAGCCAAATCCGACCAGATCGTCAAACTTTGATGTTCAGTGCAACATGGCCCAAGGATGTTCAAAAGCTCGCCAATGTAATTCTCAAATTATCATCTGTATTTTATTTTTGGTTATCTTACAATCTGTGCTCTCAGGATTTCCTCGCCGACATGATCCAAGTCAATATTGGATCAATGGAACTCACGGCCAACCACAATATTCAGCAGATTGTTGAAGTGTGCAGCGATTTTGAGAAGCGCACCAAGCTCATCAAGCATCTTGATCAAATCAGCGCAGAAAATGCAAAAGTACTCATCTTCGTTGCCACTAAACGGGTTGCAGATGAGATCACCAAATATCTACGTCAAGATGGATGGCCTGCACTTGCTATCCACGGAGATAAAGAACAGTTCGTCTCATAGTTACATATATATCAGAATTCAGCCTGACTGAACATACCAGACGTGAACGTGATTGGGTATTAGGCGAATTTAAAGCCGGCCGTTCTCCTATTCTTATTGCCACAGACGTTGCGTCTCGTGGTCTTGGTACGTTTTTTCACTATCTTTCACAAGCGCTCTCGACAAGGTGTATTCTCCTTGCCGAAAAACAAACTATAGCTGCAACATTCATGCGTTCAACTGCAAAATCTTGGGGAGCGTTAATCCGGAGTCAGACAGAACAGATAAACCTACGCGCGGCACGTCGAGAGGAAACTGACCGAGAAACGTCTTTGGGTTCGCAGCAAAGAACTAAAAGCGGTTATGGAGAACTTTCGAGGGTACCACATGTGTATGGGACTCGTAAAGCTTTCTTGTTGATCCTCCTCTCGATATCAAATACCTGCGCGTTGACACGTCTTGCCTGTCTTCCACCTGGACACGCTATGTCTCGGCCCTTCTGGGTTGGGTCGTCCCTTGGACTGTAATGTGGACTTTCCTCTTATACCTTTTCTTGCTCGAAGCGCTTGTATTCCTGCGAGGTCTGATCTGATATTGACTGTTTTATTGTCTCTCTCTTCCATGTCGATCTTCCTGCCACGTCGTGCACATCCTTCCAAATTCTACGTGTGTGATCTGCGCTCCGCATTGCATATGTTTCTGTTGGCTGTCGATTCCTCCTCTAGATGTGAAGGATGTAGGCTATGTCATCGTACGTCTCGTCATCATTTATCAGGCCGATTATTAATTGATTGTGCTGGCAGAACTATGATTTCCCAAATAATTGCGAAGATTACATCCACCGCATCGGCCGTACTGGGGTAAGCCTCTTAATGTGTATTTACCAACGTTCCACTTATTTATTTCCATCAACTTAGCGTGCTGGCATGAAAGGAATTTCATATACCTACTTTACTACTGAAAACGCGAAGTCTGCTCGTGAGCTTGTTGGCATCTTACGTGAGGCCAAGGCTGTTGTCCCACCCCAGCTTGAGGAAATGACTATGTACGGTGGTGGTGGTGGTGGACGTGGTACGTGACTTTTAGTTTTACTATCATAAGATTCCACATCTAAGGATTAACAGGTCGATACGGTGGTGGTGGCCGCGGACGTGGCGGAGGTGGTGGTGGGAGATATGGTGGCGGTGGCGGTGGTGGTGGTGGTGGCTATGACGGTGGCTACGGTGGCCGCGGCGGGGGCGATCGCTGGTAAAGCATGGCTGGTAAAGAACGATATGTATGACGATTCTTGTCCCTGTCTTCATGCGTACAACACGCCCAGTGCGTATCCCGCATTTACGTTTCTTGTCTCAAAGTACAGGCTGTATCGGATCGCCAGTGACTTTTAGATTGTAGACCCATAGACACCACCACTTCACGACTTTTCATCACTCCCTTCATATTTCCAGTACATAACTCGTAATTTCGGTAATAATATATGTGCAGTATTCGTATGATAAAATCGTTGATGAGGTTAATGTTGTAACATAATAAGGATGCCATGCATGCTAGCAACAGCGGATAGATATTGCACCGACCTAGACTTTACAAACAGAATTCTGTGATGAAATCAGACATTTCGCGAACCATTCCCTCTGTACACTCATGCCCTACCCCAACTTGTACACTAACGCGTTTGATACCACCTGCTCCCACTTGGAGGCTTTCGACAAAAGGCTGACTAGCGCTCCACGGAACTAGAGTGTCACGTTCTCCTGAGAGGACGAGAATACGTTTGTTCAGGAAGGGATTTGGCACCGCGTCAGGCGTCTGTTTCAAGGAAGTAAAAGGCGTCGCTGCAGGGTCAACGCGACGGACAAGCGCCTTGAAGCTGTCAGGAACAAAGGGCGATTGCATTGGTACTTGGGCCCTCTGAGCACGTTGAGCAATAAGCGTTAGGTAGTCCGGGCATCCGATGATAGGAACCCCTGTTGTGATACGAGGATCTAGGAGCATACAAGGTTGGTGTCGGGATAACAGACTAGAACACTAGATTACCTTGGCTCAGAGCAATCCATGTCGCATGACCACCAAGGCTAATCCCTGCAACACCCCACTCGACAACCGAACGGTCGTCATTGGGGAAGAGGAAGGGTGGGAGAAAGTCGATCAGGAAGGACACATCTCTTGCCGTCCCCGCTGTGGGCAAGGTCAAGACGTAAGTCATTTACTCTGAGGGCGCAGAAGAACGAGTGCACTTTGGATAGCATACATGTCAAACCTAGATTCAGATGATTAACAGGACGATCCAAGTCGAGGGTGATGAGATGCTTGCGCATGACGGTCATTATTCTTTTCTTTATCCTTAGAGTTCCAAGCATCGTTAGCCTTGGGATTGACGATGCGTTTCCCATGGTTTCGTTGATCCTGAGGCTTGGCTCAGCTCTGGACTGACCTACAGATGGCGCATGGCTTACAAAAGTCACCAGAAAGAGTTCATTCTTTTGTCCCTCTTTCTGCGCCTGTTCGATTACAGTTCTGGCGATAGGGTCAATATCTTCAGCAGAACCATATCGTCCATGGAGCAAGAAAAATACGACAACATCTTTGGTCGAGCTTTGACCAGAAGAATAAACGTTGATGGAAAGACCCCCGATTGCCAGTGATTCCTTTGCGATGGCCATGAGAGTTTCTAGCTAAGGGAGCACACTTCTCAAGACTGGAGCTTGGGATTTACATGATCATTGCGAGTAGGATGAAAACCACCGAATCACGTGTATACAGGTGCCGAGCGAGCTTTAAATCAACCTGATACGAATCATACGATGGCGTTGCGCTTTCGGTCTTTCACAGGTATAAATCCAGTAATACAGGATTCAAGATTATTTAGCATTTATATTTAATAGAGGATTGTAAGTGAATCCCGGAGTATGATTTGGGTCGCGAAATTCGTCTGGGTCACGCTCAGGTCAGAGCTCTTTAGAAAATTCACACAGCCATTATTCCAGTAGCTTACTTTCTCATCTGCCCAAATGAACAGGACACGAATACTCGATATTTTTAATCAATATGTGGCGGTGACTGGTGATTTTCGATTGAAGTCCCAACAAAAACAATACATTATATAATGCTTCAACTATGTATGTATCATATGCACTTATACTCCAATATGTTACAGACCGAATAAAAACTACTCCATCACCCGAGTTTGCGTGCTTTCTATAATAATTATCAGAGAAAAACAAAGTAATCTGTCCCTCACAAAATTTGCCAATAATGGGTTATGGTGGTGGTGGGTGGTGGTACCGGAACTGTGTTGCTGGTTCTTGGATATTCGGCGGGATGGTCGCAGTCTGGGGATGCTGTTGCCATTGCGTCGGAGTCGTCACGGCCGGGTGGTGTCCATGACCATATTGCATCCTAACCGTAGATGTGTCTGGCCCTGGATTATGAATCGGGTCAATAGCGTTATAACCATGAGCGTGTGCCGGGGTGGTGACGTTCCATTGTGTCTGAGGTATTGGCTATCGTTCGATGAATTAGCCAGAGCCAAATTAAGGTAATGACAGGGAACAAACCTGATATGGCTGCCCGCCTCCGTTGGTCATCACGCTGGAAGGAGAGTGTTGAGGGTAAAGCTGTGAGGTTCCAGGATGGTGTTGCCCATATTGTTGAGTATAGGCAGAAGTGTTATAGTGTGACGCTCCTGGTGTCGATGACGAGAAACCACGGTGTTGAGGCTGGTAATGGGTGAAAGAGATAGGGGGGTTGTAAGGCTGTTGCTGGGGGTGCTGTTGTGCGTATCGTGGTTGTGAGGGTGAGGTATGTCCGGACCGAGCATGGGGAGTCTGTTGCTCTCGGATATGAGATGGTCCACTCCCGTTCATTGGTTGTGTTACGTAGCCCGTGTGTCCAGTCGACGTTTCCGTTTTATAGGGGATCACACTAGCCGTAGTATATGCCATGTATGGGTTTTGACTTTGCCTCTGGACATGTGCGATCGCTGTTCCTGGCTGTGTGGTTTGACGTCCATCCCCACCAGCATTATGGACTCTTGCCCTATCCGTGCGACATTGTAAGCAAAAGAATTCAACAACGTCCCAATTACGTCTCCGACGCCCCATCTGCTGGTCCGCCCGGTCGTGGCAAGCGATGTGCTGCCACTTTGAACACAAGCCGCACGACATCATTGGGGTGCCATCGTCCTTGAATAGTCTATAAATATCGGGCATAGTTTAAAAGGGAAGCCATGACCAACCACATTGATACCGCGCCGGTGACAGATCTCACAATCAAGCTCCCAGTCGTCCCCGACAGGTGTACGTGAACCACTTCCCATCCCTGTACCATTGCCGTTGTTCGGAGGCATGCCGTTATAACGTAAGGCCATTTGTTGCCTGCCAGGGGCTGGTTGCAATTTGATATCACCCACAACATCAACTTGCATGTCCGAGCTGTGTGATCATGAGGGCATAAAGGTCAGTACTATAACAAAAAAAGATGGGATATGAGAACATACTCTCCTGCCTCAAAGCTCCCCGCTTTATTAACCCCTTTGTTTGCTTTAGTTGTCTTAGCTTCTCTCTCCCTTTCTTCCTTTTCTTCTCTCTCCCTTCTCCTCATCTCCCTCGATGTTTCCCTTCTCTCCCTATCAGCCTCTTCTTTCTTCAGTCTTGCTTCTAGCCTCTTCGCTCTGCCATTCTTCTCTTCCTCCTCTGCCACCTTGCGCGCTGCTGCCTCTGCTTCTTCTTTCTCCGACTGGCGAAGGAGGAGCCGCGATGACCGCTTACGTTGGGTGAGAGCAAGCGAGAGTTTATTCTTGCGGTCAATTTCCTGCAGAGGGTTCAGTAGGGTTCGTGGATCGTCCAGGGGGGAAAGGTAAAGGCACGGGAACATGTGGCGCAGTAACAATGATTACTCACCCTCAACTCCTCGGTCACTGCTGGAACTATATGATTGACCAGGACCTTGTATAGGGCTTTCTCCGTGTAATGTGTAGCTTTTGCAAATGGCTCCGCAACATGGTCCCACTCCTCCAAGGTGACGCAGATCTGCTCATGTTGATTAAACATTCTCAATACATAGTGAAAGTCACTCACTGTCTCCCACTCGATAAAGCCTTCTGGGAGTATAGGCTGATCCTCTAAGCCTCTATCGTCGACCCGGGGCACGGGTAAGACAACAGTTCTTGACTCCTCCTGTTTGACTGGTTCAACCGGTTCCGGCTCATCTTGTTCAGCTTCTTCTTCATCAAGCTCCTCTGTGATACAACTACTGGGTTCTCCCTTTCTTTCTTCACTCGACTCACTCAACTCTGTCAAATCACTAATCTCACTGCCATCACTCTCCAATCCCGTTTTCAATTTGGCGTTGTCAGAAATCTCCTTTCCTTCCTCATCGTCATCCCCCTCGACTTCTTTTTCTTTCCCTTTCCTGCCGCTTCGGAGTTTGTTTCCCTTTCCATTCATTTTTGCTTCACCAGCATCGTTAAGCCACTCATCGGGAACAGCCTGCCACTCTCCTTCATCATCGACGGCCCCCCTTAATCTCCTACTGACTCTCGTCCCCATTGGTTTGGTTGGGCTGTTTCCAACACCGCGCTTGCTCGTCCTCAGCCCAATTGAATTCCCTGCTCGTCTCCCACCTTTCAATACCGCCTCTTCCTTCGCAAGAGCGGAAGCTTGTCTATTCAATGCTGCTAGTTCCTTCGCTTGCATGTCAAGCTTGAGATTTGCTTCATTTTTTGCAGCCCTGCTTCCCCTTCCTTTTGCTATCGGCGTCTTTCCTCTTCTTGTAGTCGGGTGGTGTGGAGAGGGTGATTCATTTTGTGCCACTAATCGAGGCCTTTTGGCGTTCTTACCCTTTGCAGCCCCTGACTTTCCGCCTTTCGTGTTTCCATTAGCATAAGAGCCGCGCTTGCGCTTCAATGATGCAGGTGTTGTTTTTGGTTTCGGTGGTCTCGGGATGGGGCGTTGTAGCCAGAGTCTATCAGCTGTTGTAAAGCGATTGGGTATAGGTGTGCATGGTATTAGAGGATAACATACCACCGATCAACCAATAAGCGTTTTTTTTGCTGTCATAACCAATCGGCTCAATTCGCTATCGACGAAGTGTAAGAAAGAATCAATGACAGAACATCCTGTACACACCCAAGAAGCCCCGTCGTCATCGGTGCGCATCAACGTTCTCAGCCTCATCGGGTTTTGAAACTGCCATTCCATGAGGAGGTGCATAGAGTCGAGTTTTGCAAGCATAGGTAGCTCAAGCCAGTCTTTACTCTCCTCCTGTTCCTCATATTCTGTTTCTTCCATATCTTGCCGACCGCGGGTACCTTCGTTGTCTTCTGTCCCGTCAACGGTGGTTCCCCTACCCAATTCCCCGAGCTCTGAGGGTTGGACAGATAGCCCTTTATCAAGTGAATCAACGATGCTGAGCCCACGTTCCAGGGTGCTGGCGCGTGTAGACTCAGGCTCGAGTTTTGGGTCGTGCTTGTCGCCTATATCTATGTTATCATTCTCCTCAGTGGTCATGGGAGCGTCACCACGAGACATGGATCTCCTTCCATCAGCCCGGCTGACTGCCTCCTCTTCAGTCGCATTTTCGGCATTTGTGTCCTCGAGTTCTGTTTCGTGTGGTTCAGGCGTAGGTGCACGGGGTTCGGGGCCAATGGGGTTCGATGCTGGGTCACGCTTGCGGTATTGTTTACGGAGGGCGGTTTGCCAGTTGTCCAGGCTGCGAGCTGGTAAGAACGGTCGTAGAATATCGATATATGTGTACTTACGATATTTTTCGGTCATAAGATAGTGTATACAGGAGTCTTTGCATGATACGTGGTAGCACAATACAGGATCCAATGGTGAGGTCGCCTTCGATATCCTAGTGAGACCAAATCAATTTTAACGAAGGAAACAGAATAAGCAGGTAACGGACGTTCAACGAAAGATCATTCATAGCCAATATGTGGTTGAACGTGAAAAAGAATTGACTGAAGGCTGCCCATTTCCAGTTGGTCCTGAGCTGTAGGAGGTTACTAGTGCTGTCTGTTGCTGTGTGAGCGGGAGTGAGGGAGGGGGGAGGGGATGATGGTATTTGTGGCTGAAAGCGGGTGGAAGACCGACGAGGCATCGGATGTGATGCTCCCCTTGGCTCGAATATTATAACTTCAAAAATCAAGATTCGCGTGCCGAAGCTGCGTTTTGGGCCGGGATAAGGGTGTCAGCTCGTCACCGCACTTCGTCTCCAGTGACGAAAAGTACTTTATAGAGCTCTAACGTCGTTTCGAGCAGCGAGCTCAAACGGAACGAACGACGACGCGCTACCGACCAAATCTCAACTTGGGCGATTACGTAATGGCTCTATCAAGCGCTAAAGTGCACTTGGTCAAAGAGCGCTTAAGACCTAAAAACGATGCTCAAAATTGAAATGTTAATCCAAACCCCCCGACTGTGATAAGTAATATAGGAACATCTAACGCTGAGAAAACGATGGTACATATATAACATGATATAATCTAGGAGGCTTGGAATGTCTGTTCTGCAGCTTGTCAGGATAGAAATGTAATGAACGTATCGTTCTCATAACCACATCGTGAAACGTACAAGCACATTGCTGATCAACAGTCGATATATATTTCTCAAGTCTATCAGAAAAAAGTAAGACACTTCGAATTCTAGGTTCCTTGTTCTCGGCCTATTTCTTGTATTTGTATTTGTTTACCAGCACCGTCGACATTGTTAGTGGATCAACAGAATCATCGGTTTTCTCCAATCGACATGCCGCCAAGGCGCGATAATCCTCAGAGTTCCGGTCTGTTCTCCGGCGTATTCAGCTTTGTATCTAGAGAAATTGAATCGTTCGTTGCAAATGCAACGGGAACATATCAGGACGAGGTTGAAGAACCAGAGGTGAATCCAAGGTTTATTCTTGTTCTCAGACAACAATTAACCGACGCGTTACATTAGGAATTGCCACTTTCACGCGACAAGAACGACCTATCGGGACCTATTCGAAGGGTGCATCGCTGGAGAGTTCATGGCAAACGTTCACGGCGAGAGGTTCGCCAACCACGAAACTATCC
Source organism: Clitocybe nebularis (assembly GCA_900068955.1). Classification (NCBI taxonomy): domain Eukaryota; kingdom Fungi; phylum Basidiomycota; class Agaricomycetes; order Agaricales; family Clitocybaceae; genus Clitocybe; species Clitocybe nebularis. The sequence continues at coordinate 40,579 of CEMJ01393620.1, read as the reverse complement.
AACCCGAAACCCA
>CEMJ01393620.1:11402-33466 GCA_900068955.1 Clitocybe nebularis | reverse complement strand
CAAATTGGCGAGACCAAGCAGATTAGATAATTATAAGTAAGGCTATGTCGTGACGAATAGTATTTACTTCAAATTTACTTATCTCCTTTCTCTCTATCACAATGTACATACTACTATAGCGAGCTCCTGAACCGGTATGTTCGCTTTAAATTCTACGCAAATAAATACAAACCGCAGGTCATATATAAGACGGACATGGTTACCTCTTAAACGATAGCGAGACGCTGATTTAGGATAGCATCCAGCTGTGTGCAACTCCAGAACAATGGTCCATCCCTTGAGCGCGGGCCCGCTATCTCGCTATCTAATAAGGCTTTCACCGGCGAGACTCCCGCATATTCCTAAAGTGCAGAGACTTCCGTCCAACAATACACGAACGAGGTCCCACATATCTTCAGCCACGGGTCTACAAGCATCACTTCACTTGTCTGTAAAACCTCATATCAAGGCCACTGACAAGGTACGTAGCTCATACCGTGGTAATCCTTAACCAAACACCCGTTCTAGTGGGCATGTGCTATCTGTAACCGCACAATGAATTTAAATGATAGAGTTCCCCATCTAGAGGGGGAGTCTCACGGAATAAAGTTAGCCAGTGTTTCTACAAGCAGGGACATGAAAACCCCCTTATCGTGAGCCCCTTCTCCACCTAATCATTTGCATTAATCTCGACATGCCGGATCAGGACTGTGACCAAAATCAAGAAACCCCCTCAGGTTGGCACCCTAACTGTGCATATGACAATCCGTGATAAATACCTATGCAAGACCTGCGATCGCACGATGGACCTGAGTGCGAAAGCGCAACATCTGGCTGGAAAATCCCATAGAATGAAACTAGCTAGCAGCTCTGCTAGTGGAAACACCAACCACTCCGCGCCGTGAAATATTTTCCTCTGTTCAATCATTAATGTTAATCTGAATATGCAGCACTAGGATCTCCGTAACTCAGGATAATAAACTCCTTCAGCCAAAGCAGGCTGTAGATCGGGTCAGCCTCTCAGCTAGCTATGCGGGGGCGACTAATCCTTGCTAAATACATATTCTAGTGGGCCTGTACCACATGCAATCGCACGATGGAAATGAAAGACAAGGTGGGCCACCTTGCGGGAACCACTCACAAAAAGAAGCTGGGCCGCGATTCAGCTGATGCAAGTACAGGCCACCTCCCGCTCCCATCGTGAGCTCTCCCCTTTTTCTAATTATACAAGCCGATATAAATACAGCACTGGAACAGGATATCCTTGCTACAAATCCAGCTTCAGGAGCGCCTTCACCCGAGTGGGAAGCGCCACATCCCTATATCGTCTGTTTCCAAGATCTACCAACATATGTTCGAGATCCCGCTCTGGGCATACAGCCCTGGCGGTAATAGTGACTGCTGCAGGTCAACCAAGGTAACAATTCAGGATGTGGAGGTGGCTTCGGACAATTGGGATGCGGTTGGCATACTATATGACAGATATACAACTGAGGTTGATACTAGGGGGCGGAGCATATAGCAAGAGGATGCATCGTTTGGGATCCAGCGAAAACGACTTCTGACCAGAGATCGTATATCCGGCTCCGTTGTGTTGCTCTCAATCAGTACCAATGCCTGCACAAGGCCATCTGCGCACTTTCATAATCGAGTATATCATATTCTATATCAATCTATTTACCATCTATCTGGAGCCACATCGACCAATGTCTTTTCTCCTCTTCAGACCCGTTGAATACCCAATTGACCTTTTTAACCTCGGAGATACCCTCCTTTGTCTCTGGTTCTTCAAAATTGTCACGGAAACCTGTAAATCCAATGTAGGGGACAATATCTCGTTTCGGCTATCGAGAAGGGTCATCTATTGGCACTTGCTATCGTGAAGGCAATCAGTGGCCTGACGTACCTCGTCGGTGGATGCGGGAAGATTATAAGCGCGATACAAATTGTTATGCCATGCCAACTCAATTGATCCGGTGAACAACAAACATCTTGGTCGGTTTGTTTTGAAACTCCCAAAACAAGAAGCTTAGGAGATCTTACCTTACAGGGACTTTTAATTCTCTAGCTATGTCAATATAATACCTGCGAGTCCGTGCATCTCGGTTGGTATTATCTGCAGAGTCGTTATCACAACAGTCACAGCGGACGACCGGGGGGACTAGCAGTTGGTGGTTCTTACCAATAACACAACTTTTACCCTCCCTCAGGGCTGCGTGCATGGCCTTCACGCATTTGTCGCGTGTTTTCAACGTGTCTTGGTTAATATGGTCATAGCCAGCAGGTTGGAAATAACGGCGGAAGAAAGAAGTCTTTCCAAGACATGGATACCCGACGAAAAGTACGACCTCTTGACGGGGAGGAGATGGAAGCAAAGGTGAAGATGTTGGCGTAAAGGAAGGCACTTATTCGTCAACTTAGCGCTAGCAAGATTCTGGGGGATAGATGTACGAACGATCTGGAAGACTTGAGACGTGGAAACCCGGCAACGAGAAGGATTCATGAGGTGGTAGCTGGAGAAAATATTCCTACCAATATCCGCTTTATAAGAACATATTCGTGAAACATTTCGTCCTTTAGGTGTACCTCTGGTGTGAAAAATGGTATTCCAATATTAAGGGCCCATTTTCGATCCGTGCTGGAAAAATCGCTTTTGCGTCCACCGGAATATCGACGGCCAGCAGCGTCGCCTACGAAAAATGACAATTTCTTGTCTAGTAGATGTTAGTTTCGAAGAGAGGGAGGTTGAAACCTGATCCACCTATCTCTACACCATCTTGAAGAAATATCTTCTCCAACTCAGACCACATTCCGGGCATGGGTTTCCTATATCTATCTTTTGCCGTCGCAGCAAACAATCGAAAGGGGACCTGCGGTAACTGAAGGTGATGTATAGGATGTTAGAGGCCTGGGCGCCTGATTGCAGTGAGCCTTACTGCTGCTCCTATGGTCGGGATCTTTTCCTTCCATATTTTGAGTGCTTTGGGTTTGATTGCCTGGTTGGAAATGACAACAATGGAATAACTGGTTGGCGTAGGTGCGGGTTGGATTTGCACTATCACGAGAAATAATGTTCTTACCCGGAATCATACAGTTCTTTTAGTCTATCTGGAACGCTAGCTCGCCACCATTCCCAATGGGAATCGGGGTTCCCACTTCCAAGCTCTGATTTTATCAGGGTCCCATCTAGGTCAAATGCAGCAACCTTTTTTGAACTAGTGGGGTTCATATTTAGTCCATGTAGACAAGACTTCGAGGGACCAAGTGGATCTAGCCAAGTAAATGGACCTGAAGCGACCGGTTTCTCCGATTTACTGAAGAATGGATGCACTGTAGCATTTTCATTAATATTTCCCTGCTGGAGGTGGAATTATAGACCTTTCGCTACTTTATGTGCAGGGGGAGTTTGCTCCGAGTCCGAATCAAGGTCTGTGGCAGGACGCTTTTTCAGACCAGAGCCTGTGGTAGTTAGTGACAATAGGAGTGTTAGAGAAGTAATGGACTCACCTCCTTTGGCTGTCCTGGATGACATGGCGCGACGGAATAACGCCAGTAGTTGGGTCGTCACGGTGGCCGAAGTCGATCGACGTTGGACAAGACGCGATCACTCTACACGAGGTGTTTGGTCTTGTTATGGGTTGATGCCGGTGAGCCAAATGCGCCTTGGCGAATCACGATGCATGCTGACTCGCCTCATCCCAAAACGTTACGTTCGATATCCTATATATACTAGGAATTCTAGAAACATGTCTTCGACACCAAAGATTATTTCCAGCACCGAAATGTCTTCAGCTGAGGCAAAGTCAGTGTAAACGTGGGCCTGACCGCGCAGTGGAGTAATCACATCCACAGATGGATCACTCTGAAGAAGATCAAGTTTATTGATCAAGCTGGGAAGGAGGTTCTAGCATCTCTTGTGTTTTTGGTGTCTTAATTGAATTCTTTCTAAGCGACTTTGGGAATTTGCCGAACGCAAAACACGAAAGTCGACTGGGATTGATGGTAAGAACACATTCGTATTGGCCACTGGCTCAACCTTTCATGATACTATCTTGTAATAGCTGTCGCGGTGCTTGCTATCCTCCGTTCTAAGACAAACGCGTTCCCACCTTCCACTGTTGTGGTCGAACAGTATCGTCCTCCGATTGATAAAGTTATCATCGGTAAGACATGTTGTCTTTGCTACCGCCACTCGAGACTGACGGCTGGTACCATAGAACTTCCTGCAGGTGATCTCGACCTCAAAATAGAAATAGCTAATCTGATGTTGCCTTTACAAAGGTCTGATCGATGAAGGAGAAACACCAGAACAGGCAGCTGTACGAGAACTCGAAGAAGAAACAGGATACAAAGCTGATGGGGTAATGGAGTCATCTCCTGTGATAGTATCTGATCCCGGTCAGTTTTGTGTTGATCCACCCCCACACACTTGATTGATCCAAGCCCCACCCCGTGGTGATATAATCAGGAATGACTAACGCCAACATGAAACTGGTCGTCCTCAACGTTCTTCTACCTGATCAGATGGAAACACCAAATCAAAAACTTGAGGAAGGGGAGTTTATTGTTCCACGGGTAATTGCCCTGGATAAATTGAACGATCATCTCAAGGGTTAGTTATTGTATTTAATTTTTATTTGTATCCCCTAACGTTATGTGAGTACACTAGAGTATGCACAGAAGGTGAGCCAGAGGTAGTATTATTCATCGGTGGCGATGAGTTGACGTCGCTACCTAGGGATTTGTTGTTGATGCCCGATTATCTCATTTTGCGAGTGGGTATGAGTTAGCCCAACGAATAGGTAACTTTTAGATAGTAGGGATGTCGAATGTTGAGTTCTGTTGAGGTGATGTTAAGTTGATGTGATCGGGTCGGTTACCACGTGGACATGCTGTTGTGCAACACATGTAAACATTACTCGTTGGTGACGACCCAGTTTGACTCCAGTTGCCGCTTGAATTTTAGTGCTCAGCTTCTACAACTACCGCATAACAGTATCACCGTAAGCGAACATTGCTACGTCTTCGAAATTCAGAATTCAAGATATGGAAACTAGTCATACAGATGCTCATCTGGACGAAACTTGAGTAAATAATTTGCTCAGTAGGGTGATACTATAGTATCACTTTCTAGGTTTCATCGAAATGGCCGAGGCTCCTGTAACACCCTCGCAAGAATTTCTTGCGGTGGCTTTTGTCGTCGACTCCTCTATCGCGATCTCAGCTGAATGGCATCGCATCATTGTGGACTATGTCTCGCATATGCTTAAACGTCTGAGCGACACAAATCATGGATACAAAGTAGGCTTCTTCATATAACTTTGAAAATCTCTAATCCCTCAGTCAATCAGCTTCGCATGGCGTTTGTGACATATGCCACAGCAGAAACTGTTCCTTCGCCGGTTGTTTGCAAGCGATTCTTTACCGAGTACCAGAACGTCACAACTAAAATGCGCGAAGATCATACTAGTCTTGGGATTGGAACGACAGGTTCTGGTGGGAGCCGAGGAATGGCAGCTCTCGAGGGTCTTGTGGCTGCTATTGAGGTGCGTTCGGTATTGAGTATGCTAACTAAATATAAAACACCTTTGCAGCTCTTCGATATACTGCGCTCTTGCCCACAGCCCACACGTCCCCATATCAACCATATTTTCCATATAGCGGCTTCTCCACCTGATTCCTCTATACATCCCCAATGCAATAACTTTCCTACGCTCGACTCTGTCACTTGGGAAGAACTACCTTCGGAATTGAAAAAGGTATGTTTCTGGGAGCGTTTCGTTATTATAATCATCTTATACCCCCATATAGAGACATATTAACTTTAGCTCAATACTTCTGCGCCAAAACCTCCCGCGTTTCTCAGAGCTTCATGCCGCTGTACGTCATTCTGTATCTAGCCCACATCTCTATGGTAACAAAGCAAATCAGGTTTCACCAAACACTCCAAAGGGACCGTGGTTTAATCTGCGTGCCCCTCACTCAGTTCTCCTCTCTGGTTTCCCCATGTCTCCACAGAAAGGTACGTCTCCACTAAAACATCGCCTTGTGATAACTCCGAACCGTTTTTTTAGCTCCGGCGAAACGCCCAGGAGAGACTCACAGTGCTGAACGAACGCCGGAATCGAAGCGTCCTCGTTTGACATCTCAAGTTGATGCCTCCCCGAAGGCGCCCAACACACCTTCAAATGTTCCGAAGCCTTCACCAAGGGCTGTTCCGGCACAGCCACCACCACCACCCCAACCTCAACCCCAACCTCAACCTGCTCCTCAGCCATCAGCCCCTCCCCAACTTCAACCGCCAATGCCAGCCCAACAACCAAATCCACCACAGCCCCAACCACAGCCGCCTACGCAGCCACAGCGGCCCCTGCCCCCGTCGTCATCCATTGCACAATATCAATTCATTTTGAATAACATGCGAGCTGTAGCAGAGCAGGTGCACAAACTGCAAATTTCCATTCAAAATGCTCGTTCAGTGGGCGATCTTACATTAGCAGACAACCTGACCGCGGAATGGGAGAAGAAGAGTGTGATGCATCAGAAATTCAAAAACGCTATCGGCTTGTATAGAACCCAGCAAGCCCAGCAAGCCCAGGCCCAGGCTCAAGCAAATGCAGCCTCGAATCAGGCTCAGGCTGCACAAGCAGGTTCCAGCATGCAAAACAACACGTCCCCTTTGCAAAACCAATCTCTCAGCAACTCAGGTCCTAGTACCCGGACGCAGATCCCGATGCCCCCCAATTCGATGGGAGGTCCTAATAATATGGCTGTCGTTGCTCAGATGCAAAAATTGATCGAAGCACAGCAACGGACACGCCAAGCACCGCAGGCGCAAGCTTTGACAGGCATGGGCGGGAGTTCGAACCAAGCGATAGATATGATGAACCATAACATCACTGGACAGGCGCAGCCCCAGCCCCAACCACAACCACAGTCTCAAACTCAACCACAGTCAGGTGCACTCGGTACAAAGCCAGCGAATAATGTTATCTGGCAGGGTTCACTGAACTGGAATGGAACAAATACAACAGGTGAAAGAAAGGAGGTGACCACATATGTTTTGGCGAGTTCTGCAAACCCAGGCGATAGGTACATACTTACATTTTCCTATTTGACATGCACAGGAGCTCACTATCAATATTTCTTCTCTAGTCGCGTAGAGACTTGGCCCTCAGCACTAGCGCTCATACCTACTCGTGAACCCGCAGTTTCAATGGCGGACTTACAAATTTGGATGAGAAGGCACAAACCTGTGTTATGTACATTTTCAGCACAACCGCAAGGTCTAACCGATCCTCAAACTAATGCCCAGCATTATCGAACGCTGGTTCAGCTTCTAACAATGAAAAATTGTGTACGTCTCCCTCGCCTTACAAGTATGTATATAGTCTGATCCCTTCCCAGTACGCTGTCTCCGCATGGACATTACCATCTGGAGAACAAGGAAACAATGTCCTATTTTTCCCCATCAATAATGTTGGTCTCGTAGGTGCCTTTTTCCCTGTGACGGGCATCCCGGATATACCCAAGGCGACGAACGCGAGTAACGTTCCAGCGGAGTTTATGGCTCGAGTACAAGCTATGACTCCAGAGCGGCGGGAGTTTTTGCTTGCCCAATTGAATCGACAGCAGGGACAGCGACAACAGCAAGCCCTTCTGAATCAATCAGCCGGAGCTCTGAACAGCAACAACAACAACAATAACAACCATAACGGCGGTGGCAGCAACACTAACAACACCATCAACAACTCTGCGGCCATGAACCTTGCACAGGCCCAGAAACAACTACAACAGCACCAGCATTCTGATATGGGTAATGTTGGTGGCGGAAATATCGGTGGAGTCCCGGGCTTTGGTGTGCCAGGCGCCGGGAATTATGGGGGCATGAACATCATGAACACCATGGGAATGGGGCAACCGCCTAGCGGGATGATGGGTGCGGGGATGGCTCGGTCGGTGAGTGGGGGCATGATGCGGAATGGTGTGGGTGGGAATGTCAGCCTTGAGATGCTACAATCGTTCATGCAGCGCAACCAAGAGGGGGGTACGGGAGGCCAAGGCCAAGGCTAGCCTTTTTCCCCCTTGGATTGTAGCATGTAGAAGCCGGACAATTGTATTCAATATCAACAGATTTCATGTATACGTATGTATGGGTATGGGTATCACGGACGCATTCTATGCAGGATTTTTGCTAGACATCAAAAGCCCTCGAGTGATGATACATTCCCTGTATATGACTTGAAAGCAACCTAGTCCAGAGGGCTGTTTTGACCACGACTACCGGCTTTACTTCTACACCACCAGAGACTATCTCTAAAACGTTCGGCGTTGCATCCGAATGGTATGCTCAAGAATGCGGCAATATTCACTCGCTCTGATACATATATTGGTTATCGGAACATTGGTTATTGACTATATCTCTGGCAGGGAATCCGATGATGTACATATAAGGGAGAGCGCTCGAAAACCGTTGGGCTCTGCTGGTGATCTACTGAATTGGGAATAACAACCTAGGACTTACTAGAACTTATAACATTCCCCCAACTAACAACTAAATCCCGTCGACGAATAACGTGGGCCGGCAAGCGCCCCAAGCCGTCAAACCGACACCCCTTTAGTTCGCGATCCACTTCCCTTCCGCCATGGCTTATTTATCCTCTGCACAAATGCATGGGCACTGCGTCTTACCTCCACGGTGTCCCACCATACTACTAGATACCGAGCTGCTGCTGCCCAAAGGACAATGATAGATATACAGAACCAAAAGAAACCTGATAGTGATCTTCCTAGTGTGATTGTTGAGCTGAAAGTCAATATCCCCACAGCAAAAATGAACGCGATTAAGCTGTCATATATGGGTGAGGATATCTTCATTTGTCTGTGAGCTATAGAAATACCTCCACAATAGCAGGGAATACGGAATGCTGTACATTATGGCCGTGGCGTCTAGTGTTGATCTCTCCCGAGACAAGCGGAACTGAAATTGTCGGTGACATCAATAACAGGCCAAGATAGAAGGAGGGCAGCCATACGAGAGTTTCTTGACCATCCTCATATGACGAGGGATTCAGTTTCAGGAGTATCAAGCCACTCGTCATGCTGCCCAGACTGAGGGCTATGGACACTAGACCAGCAACCTGAGAAGCGGTCTCTTGTTTCCAAGAGGTGGGCATGACACCAGGGATTGCGAGAAATGCTATGCTGCCATTCATAAGGATTGCGGCCTATATGAAAGCCGGCATATTAGGAAGGATATTGCCAAGCACTCTGGACTTTACATTGATTACGATCTGCTGCCACTCTGTGACAATACTTTTGAAGCATGTTATCTCCTCGTCAAATGTCACCCACCCAAAGAGAATGTCTTCCAGCTGCTCGCGATACTTCGTTGGGGTAAGTAACATGACCCAGAAAACAGTCGATGCAAGCCATGAACGAGCTTCGCCGGGGGGTGGAAGGTGCTTTTGGTTTCGACTGAGCCGCGGTTTGTGTTGGCCAAAGTAGTTCCTGAAGCGATATAGGGCTGCGTAGTGCATACTTCCCTTTCGACAACGAACTCTTGTCTATGATGATGCAGGGACTCACAGAATGCAGCCATTAGACGTGCTAGTTGATAGTTTATTTTCTGAATTTGGATTCCAGATAGATGTGTTCTCACCAGCAGATGCATTTATGAATGCAGATGAGGTCTTGTTTTCTCTTTGGAATGCTAAGTTAAGGTCAGTGTCAACACCTTCAATTCCGAAAGAGAACCCTTAAGTACAGTCAAATCGTTCAACAAGGCCGAGGAGCTGTTGTGTTTTTGCAGATTCGAATGGTTGAGTAGAACCAATACCACACATGAGGTCTGAGACACAATATTTTTCATAAGACATCAAAAGACAATGGAATGTGTACACACCGATACTACCGTGAAGGAGCATGGCTGAAAGGTAATTCGTGCGTTCCGGTGATATTTGCTGATGGTGTGGAAAGTGGTAGATATGGAGCCAATATTCATGGTCAAGATAGTCTTCTGCACAAGTTTGGTTTAGTGTCACATATTTAGTACAGGAAATCGAAAGCCACACTCAAGTGGGAAGCTGACTGGATTTGTGGGCTTATGTCAACAATGATAGTAGTGATGTCAAAGTTATCTAGCCACATTATGGACTGCTGTGCGTGATCCACCACATAGTACAGCCAAAGGTCATCATCGATATGAAGGGCGACCTCCAGTTCCTTGGAAACATCTTGTTGGAGTTCAGTCGCGAAGCGTTTGTCCATGAATTCAACAAAAGTGTTTATCTCTAAACACATTTTGTTGTCGAATAGATATGCCTCCGTCATATAACAGATTCCGTGGCCGGGCACTCCTTTACGAAAGTATAATTGACCTTCTGGGTGTATGTAGGACACCCACCCAGGTTCTAGTGCGGAGTCTCTAGGACAAACATAAGGGACCATATGGTATAATGAGCACAATGGACATACGGTGTGAGAGGAAGAGCTAACATAGGAGGCACCACCCATGAGGTTCTTTGTTGTCTAGGATGCTGGTTGGACATGGGAGCGACGGCATGACGATGGCTTACAATTGGACAGGCGCCGGATCATAACGATACCATTCGCGTGCTGTTGGTGATGTGCATTGAATGGTTTTTTCAGACATATACCCCTTCGATATGGAGGTCGGCTCTAGGTTCGTTGAAGATGTGGTAACCAGAGGCGGTACAGTTGGTTTGAGATACTTGGCGTCTGTAGTGTCCGCCCCACTAGTAGGCGGGATCTGCGATAGTTGTGGTATCGGTGGCCCTTGACTGGCTCTCAATGATGTGGAATCTCCTTGTGGGCCCGGTCTCTTAACATGGTCTAGCCCAGAGGCCGGTTCAACCGAGGCGTGCCTACGGAAATTGACACATAGGCGGTGGATAAGGTCTGCTAGAGATAGAATCGAGTAAAGAGAGCCTTGAAGTCCTTGACAGATGAGTTTCCACACGTAAAGAAAAGTACCGCGAAAAGGGTGAATCAACATTCGCTGGATCAAACATACCATGGATGTCCCCACCATGAAGATTCCTGTCGGCACTGACGTGACTACATTTGATTGTATCACGTGCCGCCCTAACTAGGAACTTTTATCGAGTACCCTCCATTCACGCCCCTTCTAAAGTTCTCTGAAACTCTGAATTGTCATTGAGCTCACGGATAAGAAATCAGTGCAATGACGTTTGGGGACTGAGGGCCCGAAAATGGGAGGCCTGAAAGACGGTTGGAAGACGGTTGGGGTGTCTCCACTGCTTTCTCCCGATCCGTACAATGCGTTCTGGTTAAAAAAAAGTTGCAATTTCTCTTGAGCTCTCTTGGATAGCGGCATCTGAATCATGTTAGCACCGGGCCTATCTAGTGTAACCTCCGACTTCCGACTCCAGGTTCAAACATTGGATATACACACTTCGTAATGCGCATTTTTGGTCGAGAGCGCTCCCTTACCACTTTAAACAATAATGTGCATATCGCCGAGGCGATTTGGCAGCCCAGGCCCCGTCGTAATCCGCATCGGAAGTAAGCACCTATTTGATACCACTATGTAGAGTGTCTATCCACGCGCCTTTACTACAGCTCTGTGATAAACTTGAGCACCATGGTTCGAACCCCGCATACGTCAGCGGATGGGGGAGATATTTAGTGCGTGGCTTCTAACAAACGCTAATAACCATCATTTATCGCCTGGATCAGTGTTGATACGGCCTCGAACGATGATAAGGACTAGCGACGGCGCGATAGCCTCTCGGATGGTGGGGCTCCTGGAGGCTGGTGCGTTTACTTTTCTTTATAGATGGGAAGTAAATCCTTTCTTATTTTCGGGCCAGTTCATGCTGCACTGTGATGTAACACTCTTTTGGGCAGCCTCTGGGGCCAGAGGAACTGTGTTGGTCATTGATGTTTTCTAACACTCGTTTCGGCAGAAATGCTAATGTTGTTTCTCTAGAAATAGTACTATGTTTAGGTATATCATGCAACAAACGGAACATAACTTACATCCTTTAGGTGGCCCCGTAGCTTGTATAGATGCAGGATTTGGGTAGTCTGAGACCATGGAAGTTCATACTCCTGTATTAGACAAGGAGCGCACGCCAGGTGCGGGGAGAAAATAGTACATGTCAACGAATTGCGGCGAGAGACTGGGAAAGGTTGCTGTTGGCTCCATGTGTTTGGCTGTCAGTGACCAGAGCCAGGAATTGCCGAGTGCGATATGAAACAACAAATGGACGTGTGTATTAAGTATAAGAAACAACAACAGACACAAAACGTGAGATAGCAAAAGAAAGAAAGAGGGGTCCATCCAGGCCTCCTATGAGCGTCCGATCGGCTGGCCATGTACACAACGTCTAGGTGGTCATAAAATCGTGTCCAAATCATACGCACTATCCTATCACGGCACCAATACCAACCATGCTGTCGTTAGCCCCACCCCCAATAGCCCCAGTGCCCCACTCCCGCTTCCCCGCACCTTCATCGCGCCCGAACTTGCGCCGGCCGTTGTTTTGGGCCCATATAAGCTCAGCCACTCGCTATACGCCAATATCGTACCGGTTGCGCCAACGGTACTCGGATTGAGTGTTGGAGGATTAGATGGAGTGAAGAGGTCAGCTACGCGGGTTGTGACACCGTCGATGACGGTAGTGTATGTGTATGGAGTTACACCGCCGGGGAGAGGTGTTGCGTCAGGCTGACCAACAGGGCCTTGCTGCACCGGAGGTGGGGTTACGGTAATTAATCCAGGAGGTGTAGCAGTTGTAGCAGTTGTAGCAGTTGTATCAGTGATGCCTGTGGGTGTGGCGACAGCTGTGGTTGCTGGCAGTTGGGGGTCGAGCGGTGACGTTGGGGAGGCTGTTGTTATAGTTTGGCTGTAGGTTTGGCTGAGTTGGTCTGGGAGCTCAAAGAGATAGCCGTGAGACGTACAGAATAGTAGTCAAGGGATTTCCCAGAATATCTGTGGTTACGACCTGGACAACTGTATTGCCATTACTAGAAAGAAAGACATTATTTAAGAGCTGAGACAGGAGAAGAAGAGACGACATACACATCAGTTGTTGTTGCAGTCTGCGCATTTGAATAGGCAGCAAAGAGAGCGAGACATGCGCAGAGAAGACGGTGCATGATGAGGAGATGATGGGTGCTCACTGTAGACCGCAGTGTGAAAGCTCCAATGCACCGTGGGAACATCTGCCATCTGCCACCACAACCGCCTTGTGCTATTCATAGTTCACAAGATATGAACTTTTTACGATCCTCCGTTCTATGTACTCCCATTTTACCTCTTACATTACCTTACATCACCTGCCTACTTTCGGGCACCCCCCAAGAAATATCAAGCTCTCCATCTCCAAGACAATTCACTTTTAACATCCGCGAAATTGTCCAAATTCAAGCCCGCGACGAATGTCACATTTTTTTACATTCTGGGTTTTAAGTCCGGGCACATCCCAAAGGTGCATATGACATGTTTATAAGGTAATTTCCTCTTTTTGAATCCGAGGTGCAACAACTCGGACTGTCACTCATCAATACTTATGTTTATTTGTTCTTTCTATATAATCAATTATAGTTTGCTCCAAGTCTTGTAACACCAGGTCACGAGATGGGCGCCTATCCACTCTGGAATTGCGCTAAATCATGGTCCGATTGAATAACGATAAATCGAACACAACCAGCTCTGTCCAATTGCACAGATCATATGAATCGCTTTCCCACCCCAGGCCTCCAACAAATCCAAATCGAGCGCCTACGTAACCGATTCAAATACACTGCATAGGCCTATCACTGAAGACTTCACACCTTGATAGCACTTTCGTCGCTGCGAAGCCGAGGGGCACCGATGAAAATGATAGTCATTCAGATACGTCTGAAGAAGTAACTTGGTGCGTCGTTCTCATCTTGCGGGTGAGAGACTGTTTTATTTATTTTTACAGTCGGTGTATCATCATGTAGCTAGCCTGGGTCCTCGGAGTCCCAGCCGCAGTGTCTTCAGCGCTGCCTATCGAACATATACATCTTCAACGCTTTAGCTCTGATGTGATTCGCCGTAGTTTTCTTCAGCTCTGTGTAAGGTCTCGGTCGTGGAAGGGCCGTTGCGACTAAATGCTATCCCCACCGGATTAATGCCTCTCTTCTGTCGCGAACCGTCGTCACTCAAGGGCCATCTCAGTCAGTTCTGGATCTGACCTTATCTGCCTCCAGAATAACTGCGAATATCATACACGAGGAAAAATGCGCCCGGCGCACCTCAAATCGGATCGAGCTGTATACCCCTCCTTAGTCAGGTAGATGTGCCGAGTACTTCTCATAGGGTGCTGTTAATACGCGCACTCGAAGAGCGGTTATCTTGAGACCTGTCTAAAAGATTGGTGTAGTCACCACTGGAGCATGATGCAGTTTCGTTACAATCACAATCACATTTTTTTTAACGCTCGGGTTGAAAGTGATTGGTATATATCTCTATTGATAAGCTCATCGCACTCAAGTTAAGACCCCAACAGACAATACTCATGAAAGCTAGTGTTCCAGCGTCTGCGACCGCTGGATCTGCGTAGATCAGGGTTTCCTATCCCTGGACAAATAAAAGCACCCCTCGGCGTCTTCTCTTCACAAAATGTATAGAACCTACTCCAGGCAATCGCTCGGACATCCCCGGCCAGATATATAGGAGATGCAACACGTTGGAGTAGGACAGGTTATCCTACATGCAGACCACCATCTTACAAACCCACAGCCAGGATATGCCCCCCCACCGCCTCGTGGTGTCGGTTCATGGCACACGTGTTGGCACTCCAAACTTGCCGATGCTCGTAAGTACGGACAAGGCTCCTACACAACCTCTGGGGCCTAACCCGGGCCAATTGCCTGTCCTCTCTGTGGAGCAGCCGAGCACAGGAGATACGGCCCATGTGGGTTCATACATGAACTGATTATTTGATACCTTGACAGTACCTTCAGAATGAAAACCTGCAAGAGGATAAGGAATGCTCAGAAATCGCTTCGGAAACTTCGGACATCGGACAATCTTCCATACAGACCGGCAATGTCCAGTCCCATAACGAAGATCTAACTGGCCACCTCGCAGCAGGGGTCCGCGATACACATATTAGCACGCCACCTTTGTCCGCTCCTGCGAGCACTGGAGGAGCTCCTTCCCAGGAGGTCGACCCAGACCAGTCATCTGTCCCCCCTGTGAAGAAGCGAGGCACGGAAGATATTACACGTGTGCGTTCCTACATGAATTGGTTACTCACTGCCTGAATAGTACTTTCAGAAGGGGAGTCAGAAAGAGCGCAAGGAATGCTTGGATATCGTCCCAGAGGTTTTAAGCGACGAGAGATCCTCCATACGGCCCATCATTGTCCAATGTCATAGCCAGGATCTACATCATCACCTCGCAGCAGCGGTCCCTGATACACATATTAACACTCCACATTTGCCCACGCCGGCGAGCATTGGAAAGGCTCCTACCCTAGACCAGTTGCCTGTCCGCCCTGTGAAGAAGCCGAACACAGAAGATATGACCCATGTGCGTTTCTAGATAAAATAGTTACTCACTGCCTTAATATTACCTTCAGAAAGAGAACCTGAAAGATGTCCCAGAGGCTTCGGATGGCGGGGAATCCTCCATACAGACCGCCATCGTCCAGTCTCACACCCAGGATCTGCACACTCACCATCTCACGGCGGCGGTTCCTGATGGGCGTATCAGGACTTCATCTTTGCCCACGCCCGTGGGCATTGGTAGAGTTCCTATGCAACCTCGGGGGGGCAACCTAAACCGGTTACCTGCCCTCCCCGCTCGTGGTAATGTCTCACAAAAACCCCACGCAAAGAAACCGAGCACTGATAGCACAATTAGCGTATGTTCTTCACTTCTCGTCCTTGCATGAGTTGATTACTCACTCCCTCGATCGTACCTTCAGAAAAAGAATCTGAAAGAATACAAAGAATGGCTCGAAATTGCACTGGAAGCCGCGGATGATGGTAAGGTCACTTGGGCCAACCGTTGGGAGAAATTGCATGGGGGTGGGACATCTCGAGCTCCAAGCATTAGACCTTGGATCCAGAAAGCATCGAATGGTGACTACCACGCCCTTATATCATCGTCGAGCATCCATCCAGGCCCAAATTTATTGGGGAAGATCACCGTCGTGGCGAAGGGTGGGGTTGCCCCTAACGGCCCTCAAATTATCCAAGCGCTTTTGGATGAAGTGAATGGCAAGTGACCTTGTCCTCTTTGATGATAGTTGATGTAACTGGTCTGCTTATAGGTATGCTCAAGGCTCTTTGATAGGATATGTTTAAATCAGGAATCGACTGAAGTATGATGCTAAACTTGAGATTTGTTGTATATTATTAAAACTTCACAAACAAAAAAGAGAGGCAATAGCACGTAGGGATTTACGTACACGGCGGCGGGGGGGTCGTGGAAAACTGTCTGTTAAGCGACAAGAACATTCAATCTTACTGGACAAAGAGAAAAGTGTAAATATACCGTTGAGTTCGCGAGGTCACTCCCTCACCTCACAGGATTATCGGATGAGGAAAGGTGATGTTGCATTGTCTGATTAACAGGGTTATATGGTAAACCAAACCCGGAAGAAAAGAGGGATTTACCACTAGTGCCATTTCCGAAATCCAATCCTGTAATCGCATCCATCCCGTCCAACCAGAAAAAATGATATAATTCAACTTAATTGCCAATTCGTTTTCCCGCCAGAATCTGGTCCCAGCGATGCTGTTGCCCTTTGCAACGCACGCTCCGTAGTACCACCTTAACCAAGTCGTGTCCACATGCTCCTCCCCAGCAATCTCGAATTCGTCTTCAGGAATCTGCAAGGCTGTCCAGTCATCTGGGAACACTGTCCACTCGCCAGTCTCAGAAAGTTCCTCTGGGTATCTTGCAGCAAGAGCACAAGGAACGACAGAAACGTCCTCCCAGTCCAGCACTGCCACGATCTTCGTTCGGTCTTCTGGATCGAAGAGCATATTTCTGAGTGCTAAATCGTTGTGCCATAAGCAAAGGCGTTTGAATTCTGGAGGGATATCTAGAGCGCCGAGGATAGCGTGTAGGTCGCGGAAAGCGTCTGCGAAATCTGATGTCCGCTTCATCTTATCCCCGTTCTTGAGCCCAAAGTCGTCCTCACTGATAATGATGTCAGTGGTCCGACGACTCCAGCGCTGGTAGGCTCGAGAGAATTCTTGTTTCATAAAGTTGTGCCACACCTCTACTATCGATGACACGACAGGCAAGGGGGCATGTAGAAGATCGTCCAAATGTTTCTGGGACGGCAGAAGTGGTCCAACAGTATAAGAAACAGATGAATCTGTGGAACCGGACGGCGTCGTATGCTCTTGAAGGAGTATATTTCCGATGGCAGTAAACGGCAGAGGTTTCATCAGTTCAACATGGACTTGCGCAAGACGTTCCACTAGACATAGCCTATCCTCCCAAGACATCTGGTGAAAGAAGTAGTCGCCAGATAGGTGTACTCCTCGAATTCTCTCCTGGAGAATATATGGCGCTCCGACCACGTTTTGACTGTCTGACTTCCAATCGTATATTTTCGCGACTGGAATGTCACGGTGCTCGCGAATAAACATCATGGTAGCGACTTCCGACTTGAGCCTTAGTTCAGAACGTCCTTCCACAAAAGGAACGCGAGCAATGACCTCAGTGTTGTCAGTAAGGGTGATCAGGAAAAGTTTGTTGAATCCACCGTGGCTAAAGATACGAATAGAAGGATTTCCCGCCAGGGATTCTTTTCCAAGTGCTCGGGTAGCTACCCCAAGTAAGGCGGGAACGGATATTCCTACAACACGCGAAAATGTCTTGCCTACACGAGGGTAGTTGATGTTTAAGTCTGCTTCCGTCGGAATGCGGTCTGCAAGGGATGTAAAGCGCCCACCAAACATTCAGGCCAAGCTGATAGTATACATACCTTCCCTGGACTCCATAGTAGATACTCTGCCACAGCCTACCAGCTGGCGCGAACTTTGGGGGATCACTCTCAACAACCTGGTACATAAACATGAATTATGAACGCATAAACAAGCCTCTGTTTGTACATGTAGAATCTCAAGCTGGCAGCCCAACTGGAGGCATTGGATTTGAAAGTCACCGACGTTACTTTAGATCAGCAAGGTTTACTATCTATCTTCTCATGTTTGAACCTGTCCGTGGAGGAACCCGTGGCGGCCAAGCAGAGTTTAAATGGTCTGATGTCTCCGCCGACAAAGACAGGGAGGTTAGTATACCTTTTCAACCATTCTCATATAACGAACTAAATTGCGGTTTTAGAACTATCTGGGACACAGTATAAATGCACCCACGGGCCGATGGCAGAAGAACAAGGACGTCCATTGGTATAATCGTGACAAAAAACAGTCAGACTTAGAGAGGGAAGAGGAGATTAGGAAAGTCAAGGAACTTGAGGCTGATGCATTAGCAGTTGCGCTGTACGCTCTCTATCTATGACTGAAGACTTTGAAGACTCACGTTCATTTCTTCTCTATTAGTGGCTATGAACCGGCCACCAAAAAGCCTGCAGCCACTGCCACGAGCCCTACAGCCAGCAAAGCAGATGCATCCCCTTCAGCCTCCACAAAAAGTCCAGTCGCTATCAAAGCCGAATCTAAGGACGAGCAACGAGCACTTGAGAAGGAGGAAAGACGTCGACGAAAGGCCGAACGCAAAGAGGAGAAACGCGCACGCAAGGAAAAACATAAATTGGAGCCGAGTGGCCCTAGGCACGCCATTGAGAATGGGAGACGCGATGGCCATCGACGGTATGTGGACAGGTCACGTTCAAGATCCCCCCATCGCCGCTCTTCCCCACACCGTCGTTCAATATCACCTCGACGCCGTTCATATTCACCCCCTCCACCTACATCTCGACTTCCACGACGTGACTACGACTCCCATCGTAATCCACGGGCTCGGAGCCGTTCTAGGACACCTCCGATACCGCCGCCTCGACGAGGTCATGATAGTGACACATACGGCATGGCTGAGAGGGAGACAGAGAGGGAGGGAGATCGAAGGCGGTGGGACTCAAATTCACGAAGAGATAAACCTACAAGAGGGCGCAGATAAATCATACGAGCCCATTCATGTTGATCCCTGTAACATTTATGCAGTCTTTTCGTATATGGCCCCTTTACCATAACAGCCTGCGCAACGAGTGTGAACAACCGTTGAATCTGTTAATCACTACATAGTACAATTCTACATGTTCCAACTTCTTCCTTCTACATGCTCGCCCCATTGTCAATTTACCCTCCAGCTTTCCAGTAAGCGATGTCGCCGTCAACCACTACGCCAAAACTCATGAGTGAAAAAACACTCGGAGACATAGAAAGAATATAACGCACTTTCGTAAG
Source organism: Clitocybe nebularis (assembly GCA_900068955.1). Lineage (NCBI taxonomy): Eukaryota > Fungi > Basidiomycota > Agaricomycetes > Agaricales > Clitocybaceae > Clitocybe > Clitocybe nebularis. The sequence goes on along the minus strand of CEMJ01393620.1, from coordinate 14,077 downwards.
GCTTCCCTTGCTGCCTAAGCTTGCCAGCAGCTTTAACGGCTGCTTCACTCCCATATTCCTTGAGATCCTCATACGACATAATTTCACCACAAACGAACTTGTTCTCAAAGTCCGAGCTAGACCAATAAAGTAAGCTATCGAATATTGACTCATAGAAAATACGGACTGGATGACACCAGCAGCCTGGGGAGCTTTTGTTCCCCTTCTAATGGTCCACGCTCGAACCTCATCAGGCCCACAGGTGAAATAACGGATAAGCTATACCAAAAATTACCGTCAGTGTTCGTAGATTACACAAAATGGATAACTAACATCAAGACTGCTGTATCCCGCTTGCGTAATCTTGCCCAAAGCGCTGGTGGCGCCAATTTTTGTCTCTTCTTCCTTCTTTTCTTCGGGTGACATCACGACAAGGCGCTCCTCGAGGGCGACAGAGAAGGGAATGAGAGGATCGCCCGGGTTGTTGGCATCGATCCAACCCTTAATCTTGGGCAGCCTGTCAATAAATTAGCGGATGACAGCATACATGCAAAAGAGACGGTTCCTACCATTTGTTCTTTTTTCGGATGTAATCTTTTTCGCTCAAGTTCACGAGATATGTTACAGGCTTGGCTGTCAACAACGAGAGACCATTGACAACGTCAATCTATGAAATCAACCCAAGTCAGTAGCGGATCGATGAAGATGTTACAATGGGTGGAGAAGGTCAGAATAAAGATTGATCTCAAAGGCATCATGGGGCGTTACTCCCGCCTCAACGAGCTGGGTTAATCGAGCTTCAAGCTCTTTATCATCATAAAAGGCATTTTGAAAAATTTGATGAGGCGAATCTTTAGAAATGCAGATAATTACCTGTGGAAAGATGGATGTCAGTAAATTGGAATCACAGTTAGTCATAAAAGAGGGAGAAAAGGTCAGAAAATAACATATTGATCTCAAAGGAATATCGGGGCGTTACTCCCTCCTCAACGAGCTGGGTTATCGAGCATGTGGCTCTTTTTCATCAGAAAAATATTGACGCAGGGCGAAAAATAAAGGGAAGAGCATGTTCAAGGGTGGGAATTACCTGTGAAAAGGATTTCAACATTAGTGTTCATGTTAAATTAACTGGAACCGACGATAGAAGGATGTCAGAAAAAAACATATTGATCTCAAAGGAATATTGGGGCGTTACTCCCTCCTCAACGAGCTGGGTTATCGAGCGTATGTGCTCTTTTTCATCATACAAAAACAATAGTAGAGTCAAGAGGGAATTGCTTCTCACCTCTTTGTTATTCCAGTCTGCTTTGCGAATATCCTTGTTTTCAACGGTAAGGACCTTCAGGATCTTTTCTACTACGGCCTTCAAAGTATAGTCAGAAGTGCCCATGATAAAACGAAAGTAAACCTACAATCTCTTCTTTCTTGGCTTTCTCTGCCAGGCTGTTACTTCCAAGACTACGCCCACTCTTTTTGAGTGTATCAAGGGCCTTTTCAACCCACTCAATGTCTTTGAGCCTGAGCTCAGTTTGAATAATCTCCATGTCGCGTAGAGGATTTACGTCGCCTTCCACATGGATAACTTCGGCGTCATCGAAGGCACGAATAACTTGAAAGATACCATCGACAGCGCGGACATGTGACAAGAAGGAATTGCCAAGCCCTGCACCAGTAGAAGCACCCTGTACCACAAATACCATTCAGCGCAAAATAGACAGTTAATTCAGACCGAACATACAGCTGTAAGGCCTGCAATATCAATGCACGTAAGGAAAGCCGGGACACGAGAATTTGGTTTGTAGGTATCATATAACCAGTCAAACCGTGAGTCTGGTACAGGGATCCTCGCCTCCTCGGGGTTTATGGTTGCATACGGAAAGTTTGCCGCCTTTCCTAGGTCTATTGCGATGACATTCATGTATAAGGGAGAAGGAGAGAATACAAATCTGCGTGCCATCACGCACCCGTTTCCGAAAGGGCATTGAAGAAAGAAGATTTCCCTACGTTAGGAAGACCTTTATGGGAGAAAATTTTGAATCGATGAAGAGTTAACTTTTTTACAAGAACAAACCTACGATGCCGATCTTGAGATTGTTACTAGGTCTTCCGAGGAGAGTTTTCTTCTCCGGTGCCGCAGCCTTTTTGGGGGGCATTCTCTTCTTAATATGTCGGGTTGAAGAGGTAGAAAATAGGGCGGAAAATAGTCCGAGCGGTGGTCGAGAAAAACAAGGTCGTGGAGAACTCAGAAAGGTTCCAAACGCGATGCGATGGACAAAAAATCGATCAAGCATCCAGTTTGGGTAAGAAGAAAATATATATAATAACTTGAACAAATAACCTTCGTATTTATGGCAAATTCCCATCACGTGCTTGGCGCGTCGGTGATATTAGCAGGCAATACGTCGTTCCTGATATTTGACAAGTTGACCCCCATGCATTGTAGATGCACTTCGTATCAAATCCCTCACATTGATAATTAAGGATGCGAAATATCAAAAAGTACCTGAAGGTGTAGAAAGGAAACCTTAGGAATAATTGAAAATATATACCGCTCAAGAGCAACTCGAGAGTCGACCCAGACTCCTACATAATGCCCAAGAGTTTCAGGGAGGAATTTACGATGTTTGTGCAAGTATGAATGAAAAGAAAAAGATTTTGCCCCCTGCAAGGCTCGAACTTGCGACCTCAGGATTACA
>CEMJ01393601.1:3170-18483 GCA_900068955.1 Clitocybe nebularis | reverse complement strand
ACGGTCTTGTTTCTGTGCAAAAAATTGTGTTTGGTACGACTAGTGGAAACGGGAGATCAATGGACTCACTTCTAGGACACTTGAGACTTGAATATAGCGTGTAAAGGATGCTACGAGGGTCTCCACATCCAAGTAATAGAATTTTCGCCGGATCTTCCGGAGCTAGGTCCTGCGTCAAGCAAACTGGAGGAGTATTTCCGATTGGATAGAAAAACGTTTTCTTTGGCCAGAGCACAGGATGGGACATGGTAAGCCAAACGGTGGAGGTGGGAGTGGTGAGAATGGACGGTGTGTTTGTTAGGGTTTCACAGTTTACTGTAAACACACGAGGTCACAATGCGGTAGTTGGCGCCCATAGAGAGAACCAGGCCATAAAGGGGCCTGATTGTGAAAAGTTCAGACGCGTTGACTTTCACCTTTCACGTGTCAGATATTTGAACTCCAGGACACCGGACATGCTGCTGTGTAAGTAATCACAGATTTACAATCATTGCCATCCGTCGTATCCTACCGAGGTTCCGTCAAACTAATCAGATCCCTCCACCATTATAAAGATAATTCATCAGAAACACGTTTTCTTAAAGTTTTTTCCTTTCCGTGTCCACGTAAGGCTTTTGCAAAGCGACTTGGGCGAAGTACAGGGCGAGTGGTAGTGATTAGGGAAAGTGAAAGCAATAGGTTGTTGAAGCCTAGCGATGTGAATTCTCAGTGGGTGCAGTCTCGGAGGTTGACGTTACTCTGTGGGAGTTCAAAGTTAACCAGCATTGGATTAGTAGGCCGGTGGTCACCGCGAGAAAATATACCACAGTAACAACGACACGGATGCCTTCTGGTGGGGCAGCCAGGAGACAAAAGTAACAATATACCCATGAAAACTGTAGTATCTCATCTCTGAAATTGAAATCACTCCTATCCTGTCCCCTTCAGTGCCCTTCCTGCTGATCGAAGTGACGAAAAGATTGATAGACGACCTATTGTGCAGAAGCGAATGAACTCCTGGCGAGTCGAGATAAGTATATTCCGGGCGATGCCAAACTTTGGGGGAGACAACTCATGCCATGTCAAACTGTTGGACGCTGACCCGTTATCGGAAACGGCGACCGCTACGATGGGACAATGTAGTATGATTCCGATATCGTCTTGTTTCACTATAATTGGTTTTCCAGGCTACTCGATTCCCCATTCAGCTGACGACACTGGTAGACATCTAGGTTCTTCTCACATTAATAAAAGTAAAAGATCTCGTACGTTTATATCGCCCGCGAAGTCCAATATACTACCATTCCCCTCTTAAGTCCACACTCCAGTACCGACAGAATTTTGCGGATACACGGACATTCCTCGCCACGAGAAGAGAAAGCCTTTCCTCCAGTTGACTTTGTAGTTGCTGGCTGTCGGCGTCTGCGTCAGGGCATCCAGGATCGACATAAACGTTGACCGTATGTAGAGGAGAATCTGCGCCTACACGCGTTCCAAGGACCGCTTCCAATTTTTCCCAGCCTACAAAACGTACAACGACCATCATCGGAACCCGCCAGTCCATCGATATACCGAGAAAGTCAAATGCGAATGTGAGCTCTTCTAGGTTCCTGGATACTGCAGGATCTCTAAGAAGTTCAACGGCGGATATGAGATCTTCCTCGCTTTTGTAGTGGATTGAGAATGATAGAGATCGGAGATTTGATAGGGTTGCTAGCGTAAAGTGCGGTGCTAAAACATTTGGGAGGAGATGAGTGTGGACTACTGAAATATAAAAGGGTGAACGCACATAGATCGCGCTCCTTCCTCTGATATGATTGCCAAATGAATTGTCTCAACGATTTTGAGGCTGTTTTCATCACACTGTGTGCAACTTCCATAGTAAATTGGGGACTACTGGTGGTTCGGATTGAGAGCTGTCGCAGATTTGCAGCATTGGGGAAGAGGTCGGGGGAAGACATCTGGAATCCACTGTTAAGTGCTTCGGGCGCGATAAAGAGATCAAGAGCTTCCAACCACATCGAGCCCAGCTCTGTCACTGGGGTAGAGTAGTCATGGATCGACGCATGCCGTACACTCAATTTCTTTGCCTGAGTATTTGTAAGGAGAGCCCGGGGTAGACTGACGACGTGATTGATGTCAAGCGAAGAAAGTGAAGGCGACTGACATATTGCTAGTAGCGCTGATTGTAGCTCCCGCGAAAGTTCGCCCCAAACCACAAGCATACAGCTCCCCTGTCCAAATTCAAGCCGCCGAAGGCACACCAGCATGTCGAGTACGGGTGGAAGATCGGTAGAAGATTTGAACCACGGGCTTTGGATAATGCCTCCATTGGGATCTGGAGATATCCTGAGATGGCGAACGAGAGCCGCGAGTCCGGGCTTATTAGCCAGTAGAGTATGAAATCGATGAGTGATATACGGGCGATCAAGTTCGACGTAGGAGAACAAGTGCTTGCGACAGCTTGACTGAAACAAGCGCGAGACTAGTGAGCAAATCAGTAATGTATCTTTATCTCCGTGAAGTTGTTCAACAATGTCGTCGATGATATCCTGTGGAATGGACTGCGTAAAGGCCATTACGAATCTTTGTTGAAAGTATTAACCTGAGATTGGAATGATGTTTGGTTTGGTTTGGCATGGTCATCCTTTCCCTTATTTAGTGAACGCGCTCAGCTTCAGCTTCAACTTCTAATCATGATGCTGTCCTCCATTGCTTCACAAAGCAGCAGGGGTATTTCTGAACTTGCTGCGCTCTCGCTAACACCTGGTCGACACTAGGTCTCCATCGGTATCAGCAAGCAGTGTTTTTCAATTCCATCGATCTGATCACGATTTAGGCTTGAACTAGAAGGATCATCTCTGGGAGACTGAGCAAGAACACGATTCTGTTCATCTTCGTGGTAAGTCTCTTCACACCGTCGCCACTATCTCCCATTGTCATTAAAGCCGCAACGATGACAACCATAATACTGCACCACGAACGCCTCGGCGTCAGGAGTTAATCTTACTACAACGGTATCTGGGCCTACATTCCATTTATTTCACCTTGTCACAATATCAATGTCCTCTTAATAACCGGATTTTATTTCTCAACAGATCCCTCACCTTCTTGAAAAAGTCCCGCTATTAGGCCATGATCATGAACACTGCGAAGAGATAACGCGATCTTTTATTGGAATAGTTGGTATGCTCTCCCAAAATATCGATACATGTATATCACCCTTTCCATTGTTTTAGGATATGTGAGTGATTCCACGATACCAGCTTCCTTGCTTCCCTAAAAGCTAGGAACAACCGTCAATGAGATGTTTGCATGTTTTTCGTGATTTTAGAATATGTTTCTGTTCAAGAATCCGCTCGTTCATCTGCATTAGACCTCGCAAAGGCATTCAGAATAGCAGATATTATAGAACCCGAACCTCTATTGTATTAATAAATGTAATTTATACATGTATAGAACTCGCGAAAGCAGGAGACAGCGATTCGACACAAAACGAGTGAAAGTAAACCTTTTCGAAAAAAGATGCGACACAAAAGTCAAAGGTAAAGACAGGGAAGGAACAGCTTTCGCAGTTCCGCAACGACCCAAGCAGCGGAGAGACACATCTACCTCCTTCAACGTGTGAACGCCATCATCACAAATCCGGCACCACTCAACATCGCTAGTAACACTGATATCCCAGGCACAAGAGCCCTCAACCCCTCAGCTGAGCTCACCGACCCGAAGCTAGTACTCCCCATCTTGGACCTATCCTTTGCAGAATGCCCATTCGACGTTGCTAGCACCTCTGGGTCGACGGTGATAGTGTTGATGGCCTTTGTGAATGCCGATGTCTGGAACGTCAGTGGGTTCTCCTCCTGTGTTACACCAGCTTCTGTTAAGAAGACAAGTGCGAACCCGGGCGCTTTGACGGGGATGCCACATGTATTGGCGGTTTGGTCGCAGTTTATCGTCACAACATTCAGTTCACCCTTGAATCGTCCATCGACCTCAAACTTGTTTCCGAGAGTCTAGAGGGAAACGTTGGTGAGCTTGTGATATTATAACGCAGTGGAAGGGGGATATACCTGGCCAGCCCAGGTCAGGTTGGTCTTCACCGACACCGAGGACGCGGCGAAATATCTGAAAGTTACGGGTGTTAGTGTGTGAATGTAGTTATTGAAGATGTTAACTTACTTGACTCTGACTTGGGCGGGTACCTTTCCGCCTTCAACGGCGACGGTTGCGACAATGTCGCTTGCGCCTGTCGGATCATCATTATAGTTGAAGAGAGCGACTCTCGCGAGCGCCCCGTTTTCATAGATGGCGTAGGACGGTGTGAAGACGCCATTGTTGCTCGTATCGACAATCTGGGAAGTGTTGGAAGAACCGAAGGTTTCTGCCACGATCAAGACGGAGTAGTAAATTGCTCCGACGGTCCATTGGTTGAAGGCACTCTGGTTAGTAGGAGGAGCTGCGGTTAGTGTGTGAGTAATATATACGAGCCTAGAATACCAGCGCCTTCACCTGTGAAAGGCTAGAGAGAGGAAGGTATAAACTAAGGCTCTATGGCGCTCAAGCCGGCAGACTCACATTATAGTATACGTTCTGACCACCAACATGAAGAAGGGCACCGGAGAAATTGGACGCTGCCATGGTAAAACCATAGTCTAAAGCCCACAATGCAGCACCAAAGCTATCAGAGATTCCTGGAAGGCCACCACAGGTGGCAGTGTTCGTCTCGAACATTATGAGAGGCTTTCCGAGGCTCCGCGCAATATTACTGGTGTTGAGGTACTGCCTGATTAGATTGATTCCCGCATTGTGATTGAGGAAATTGGGGAATAGGTCTTGAGGGTCGACAGGAGACCCAACCCCAAATCGGGCGAAACAATTATTGCTTGGGTAGCTATGAGGCGTCAGAGTCAGTTAATCTTAATACAACCACCGAAACGCCTAACTCACTGTTCCATAGTGATAGCAGTAAGGCTACTGCCGAATGCGTCGAGATATCCGGTGTCCCAGACCCATTCAGGCTGCCACGGCCCTGACGCAAGACTGGGCCCAATGAGCATGTTCTTGATCGGAATCCTTGGGTTATTTGCGATGGCTTGAGTAAGACTGGCAAAATCATCAAAATAACTATGTTGATTGTATCCTTCCGGGCGATGGCCATGACTGAGGGGCAAAACATAAGGAATCACTAGGGTCAGAAGGCATAAAGTTGACTTACGCTTGGTAGTAATCGGGCTCATTTCCAGCTTGGAGACCGATCAGGTAATCGCCAAGAATCTCTTGTCCGAATTCTGCGATCTCGAAGCGCCAATTGGTATCATTGAACGGAATCCCTAAGCACTCAAATGAGACATTGATTTATATTAAGTCAGATTGGAAGTTATTATACCGAGATACCATCGGACATTCACAAGAGACGAAATATTCGCCGCCATGTAGAAAAGATCCTTTGTATAAAAGACAGCGGGCGTCATTGTCTTGAAAGGTGTCAGTACACGTCAAAATAGGAGATAATGAGAATGTACCGGGTTCTTAGCATCAGTTTTTTCCTTATCCAGGGCGTGTCCATTCGCTATATTTTCTACATAGACTGCGAAATCCTGTGTGTTTCCCCCTAACCTAATTTGCACCCCACCAGCACGTTGCTGGATATTGGACATCAAGTTTAGGAAGGGGACCTGGATATGGGACCTGAAATGACGTCAACAGATGAGATTTTTGGCAATAATGATGACCGACGAGTTTTTTCCAACTATAAATCATGTCAGCTTGTATCTAACGAAGACGTATATGGGGTGTTACTCACTGACTTGCGTGATAACGGACATCTCAATAGAAAACCCAAAGAAAGAACCATGTTGCATGATCGAAAGATCGTTAACGCTCGCATTGCTGGCTTGGAGATTGAGTGTAAATGTGGTAGGAGCTCTATCGCTAGGAAGAGCCGGCGGAGTCAAAAGTGTTTCATCGTATGCAGCCAGCAGAGATTTTGCGGTAGCCTCAGGCTTGGCGCCAGTTACAGAACTGGTCTGCCCAAGAGGTACTTGGCCATAAACCGTGACCGCCCTTGCGGTGGTAAGCAAGGAGAGCCCCCAAGAGAGAGACAAAAGGAGCATGATGGAAAAATAAAGAGGAATGATGTGCGGGCAAAGTTGTGACGGGTATAGTCTGGTATAGTCTGCCCAGGGTCCGCCAAGGAAATCTGGGCACTAATACTCTGCCGATATTTCTTTAGTCGGCTCCCTTTAACAATCGAGTAGAGAACGCAGACTTAATGCACGCCTCCTCTGATAAGCTCCTCCTTTCATCCGCCCTGGCCTCTTTCTTCCTCCCCAAGCAAAAATGTCGACCTCCCTGTCCCTACCGTACCGAAATGAGCGACGTCCTTTGGTTAATCGGCTGCTCTCTCGATTGACGTGAATAACGTGAAGGGCCGAAGCAAATTATCCGAATCACAGCCCACCTCGAAGCCATCCTATATCAGAACCAGCCATTGCGGCACAGATATGTTCTAACAATTGTTCATATAGAGGCTCGAGCTGAACATATAGTAACTCATGTGTCTGACTTGTGGAGAGTTGATTTTGAGACGAAACTTCGCAAAGGTTCTGGCGACGGCAGTCGCCGGTCGTAATCAGGTTCATTTCAAACCCCGAGAATGGAAGTGGTACGGTCAACGTCCATGGGGTTCTGATCTTCGAGGTTGACTCTTATTGTTTACCTCAACTATGCCAGACAAGAGAAATGTGAGTCCATCTTTGCCTACCCGCACTGCCTGGGGACTTAGAACGAAAACTGCGGAGGAAGGCTCATACCTACCCGAGATCCCGAAGATACCCCAGAGCCTGATAGATGTTTTAGGGCGGACGCGTTGGGTCATGAAATAATCGCCTACAAGGACCAAGAGAGGGCTGTGCGGCGCAGGTTCAATTTGGTCTCAATGAGAGGCTGGTATTACCTTGAAGGAAATAGTAGAGCGTAGCTGCACCGCTTGTTCGTTCGTTCACACAGCGCTTAGCGCCTCACGTCGACTAACGTTCATGGGCGGACTTTCTTTCTTTCCCATAGGAGTACATCTTCTTCTCCATGCAGGCAAAAGAGCCGAATACAACTTGCCTACGTACCGTGACGATGCTGTAATTATGTCGGTTGTTCCTGGATTCCAACATACCAACAAAAGTATGCCTCTGAGTACACTACGACTTTCGGGGACTTGTGCGCATGTGAGCAACCAACATATCCTTGATAGAGGAAGATGTTCGAAGGTAGATATTTTCTGAACCACATTAGTGATCACCACTAAGTTCAGCATAATAGTCGCTGGAATAGAAAGCTCCAAGGTAAACACATATAAATGGACAGATGGAGCTACTAGTCGTAACGGCTACAAGCCCGGGTAGACTCAGCAATGACTTACAAGTCGTCCGGGTCTGCAAGTTGGCTTTACCATGCGTGTTTCGACGAATAATGTCCCACCTATCCCGTGAGTAGAATGTACCCTCCATAGCGTACATATAATAGCTCATCTTCACGCGACGCGATCTAGGATGAATCCACTATTACAGTGTGGACCCGAAAGCCCAGGAAATATGACATGCCCCCTGAAAGCGTGTTGCAGTGCTTTTGGATTTTGTGGTTTAACAGAAGATCTTTGTACGACAACCGTGAGTTGCCGATTACTGGGTATGAGGTATGCTTCTCACATTCTTTCTTTTTGAGGGCATGAATCCATGGTCTGTCCACTCCCGTCACTCCACAAATAAAAACATTCCCCTAGGCGATCTTCATCCAGCGTAAGGAACTGCTTTATGTCCACTTTCACACTCCGAAAAATTGAATACTATGCAGACTGGGGTAATCGACGTGTCAATCACTCAGATTCCAATATCTCTCCAAATCAAATTGATTTCACTGGCTACACCCACGCCCAGCTTGCCTCCGCCACAATATCCCAGGCTTCAACCGTTCGTTCGCCGCTTGAGCTATGGCCATTTTCCTGCTCAGATTATCTGGCCAGATGAAAAGAGGTCACTAGTAATGATGATGTTTTGTTAAGGCAACTAGTTGCTCAAAGATCTCGATATTCAGGACTCAAGGTTTTGGTCGCTGTGGGCAGGTGGGAATTTTCATGTGATTCTTCGTAATTTTTCGCGGTGGTTGATAATCCTTCTATAGTAAAATAGATGCAACAAAGGACCCCTTAGTTTCATGAATGAAAATTCGACTAGCAGAGCGATCTTTATCAGTTCCATGGACGTGTTCCTTATAGACTATACATTGTATGGCATTGGTGACATTTAGGTTACTATTTCCCGCTGAGATCTCGTACTAATGTATGATGTTGGACATTGACTTTGGTACAATCAAACCTATTCCATGTCTACAGCATTTTACTTATCGGAGGACTAGAATAGCCGGGTGCTATTGAACGCGATGGACCTCCAGAGGTATGTGCCATCTTAACATTGTCGATCAGACACCAAATACTCATTAATCATATAGATACGCCTAATCTTCCCGCACTTTTTAGTGAACATAAGGCACCCCTTCTAGTGCAATTGTATTACATACATAAATACGACGGGGTAACCAGATTTCAGGATTCATAATTTCTCAATATCAATTGAAGTGATAATGTACGATTATCATGGTCAATGGGACACGAACATTATGGGCCAGGCACCCGTTACTGATCCACACATTTCAATCTTAGATATGCACGACAGCGTCCTGCTCTACACCCGTGCTGGTATCGATATCCCAAAAGGTACAATCGTTCCTTATTGAAGCATTCAGTGCCATTAACAGGTTTCTCTAGTCAATCTAGGTAAGGCTTGTATGCCAAGATTCCGAGGAGTGTTTGAATTTTATATCATAGGACTGGCATGGTATGGTCGTACTTATCATCTCACGGGCCCGTCTCGTTCGGAATATAATTGTGCTGTCAGTTTCCGAGTTTTTTCAGACTTTTGTCCATGGCCATTCATGATGTAAATATAGACGAATGAAGGTGGGGCTGTGGGCTTATGTTCAGGAGTCTCTGGATTAGCATTGTTTGAATCGCGACTCTTTTGGCAAACGGCGCAGTTGTGCATCTCGATAGAACTACACAGACGTATTTGCTGGACCAGGCACGTCAACCTGTGATTCGACATATCTGTACACTTGATCATTTAACCTCTAGACAGGTGACCTCGTTACTTTTGATCAGACCGATGATTGGAAGTAAAATGTCCGTCCCCAAGAGGAAAGCACCGTGACGAGCTAATCACCATTGTCACGCAGCACTAAAACCAATTTCGCCGCTCAAACCTGCCTTGGGGGTACATCTGCATGGTTCTTGGATCAACCACTGCCCGCTGTAGGTTCCTGTTACTCGCTACAGACAAGCACAATATTAATCCTGCAACCAAAGGGCCTATCCGGACCCCACGCATAAGTTCCTCTGTGAATTACCTGGAGTGGTGTTTACCACCCATTGTTACGAGCATTACAAAGGCTGACGTCGATTTACTAGCCCAAATCCATATCCCCCGGGCTAGTGTAAGTGGATGACCGATGTGACGCAACATAATCATTCTTGACTTCATGAAGTCTAGTATATATCTATCAAGTACTCAGGAGTTGCGGGTCAGTGACACCAAAATTAAACGCATCTTCATCATAACTCTAAGTGGGATACGAAGATTCCTTGTTTTGGGCGTGTTGAAGGATCCACGGGGTGAGGCAGCTCTAGTAACGAAACATTTGTGTGCAACGATAATGTCGAAGGATCTGGAGCCCCTTGAGTTGTATACCAAAGGGGCAACCGTAACGCAGAGCCGCAATTGAAACGCAAGGTGAAGTATTGATGGAGTATCTCGGGGATCCAAAAATACATTTTGTTTGATGTCGATAAAACGTCGATATCACTTTAAAGAGGCCAGCCGAAAATGTGCGTGGGGAAGAAAAAGGAGCTTAATTACCGATACTAAGCAAGCTTTATTGTTTAACTTGCAACCATGGTGCTCACTAGTCATTAACCAACTGCTCATTGAGCTATTCTAGCGCCATCCGGGTTCCCACAAACCAACTACGAGCCCTCATGCAGGACTGCATTCCGAGGCTGTCCTAGGCTACAAAAGGAATAAGCACCAAAATAATTCGATCAAGACTATTATACAACTATTATGTTCAGGTTTCTTCGGGAGTTGAAACGGTGAACACAAAGAATAGTAGAGAATTTTCCGTTGTCTTCTCATGATGTCACGTGTCAAGTATTTGTGGATATTAGTTACCCCCCAAAATGACGGGGCCAGACTACTTATTACTCACAGAACATGCTAAAATTAGGTTGGTCGAGCCTGGCTGGCCGGCATGGCTACATGAGGACAAAAACTCTTCTAGATGAAACTCCCTTACTTCGATGTAGTCAGATCAGGATCTCGCGCGCCTATGAATTAGCCTGGGAACGCTACAACCTCGTGTGTTTTAGTCAACGACCAAACTCTAACCAATCTATCGCCCCATATCCACTGCACCCACTCCACGATTCCATCCATTGAGTATGTCTCATCCTGTCCTTTGGCCAAATAAAACATATTTCTATCCGATCGGAAATACTCCACCAGTGTGTTTGACCCAAGCATTGGGCCCAGAAGATCCTGCGAGTGTTCTATTACTTGGATGTGGAGATCCTCGTAGTATCCTCTATACGCTTCATTCAGGTCTTAAGCACCCTGGAAGTGAGTCATCAACAGCTTTTCTCATATGGATCACTTTAAACATGTATATATACACAGAACTAAGGCCGTTAGATTTCACTTGCTGCGATTTTGAGCCAGCTGTACTTGGTAAGATAATCATCGATTCCATCAGCTTCCAATTTTTGAAAGCCATCAAGCTCGGAATGCTCTTCTGTTTACGCTCATCCTTGACGGATATCTAGCCGATGAAATATGGCCTATATTTTTTCACTTCAAGATCAGTTCTAAATCGATGGGACTCCTTGTCTCACAGTGTGAGAAACTCATAGCGGTCGATTTTGAAGCATCATCATCTCCGTATTCTGGCTGGCTCCGCCTCTGCAGTCGAGATACCCTCTCCCGAATCCGCCGTCATTGGCAGCTTTATGCTGAGGCCAAAGATCTTACGCAGGGGAGGAATTCGCAGCTACTGAATGCCTTTGCTCGCGAATACAAGACTCACTTTGGGGATGAAGCGTCCATGAATTATACAGCATCCCGTTCAGCAGGACCATTCTGGACGCAAGCAATGACGGTTGTTGGGAAACACTTCCAACATTACTGGGAAACCGGTATCGTTTCACGGAATAAGAGCGACGTCGCGTCGGCCACAATTATCAATCCGACATTCATCTATTCTGTTACTGGTGAAGGCTGCGCTGTCCATTATGGGACCTACCCCCTACAATGCTTCCATCTTGCTGAGGCATACGCAACATCGATTACCACTACATGGGAGAAAATCACAGAAAAGGATCTTATAACCGTTTCGATGGCCCAGTTTAGCGACTGGTGCCAGAGTTTCAAAGAAGGTGTATCAGACGGCTCTGTCACGATCAGGCTGTTCGCTGGTGATGCCTTGGCCTTCTGTAAAACCCTGCACCATTTTAGAGAAACATCCTCGCTCTCGGCCTCTTTGTACTTATCAGCCTGGAGTGGAACGGAGCTTGTACTCGATGGGGGAGATTACGCGTCACAAACAACTTCTCCGGCTCCTTCCATTTTCAATGTGATCGACACATCCAATATCATGGATCACGTTGGCCTCTTAAATCTCCTCGTTGTCACAATTCCTCTTTTACGACACAGTCCAACTGCCACTCTCTACACAGAGGCACTGCTCGTTGTAGGCAAGGATAGGGGTCCCGGACTTCAAAAGCGACTTTGCATGGACGTCCCAACCGCCGTGACACTATTTGGAATTGCACCAGTCGGTTGCATTTCGAATTTTTTGTCCACCTCTAACGTCGGGGAAATAATGCTACGTCAGATGCTCAAAAGTGAGCAACACCAAGAAAAGATCAGCTGGAAAGTACCCTACCTAGGTGATCCCGCTGCACTTGATACCTATCTTGATGGCACTCTACAGCCCTCATTTGAGCCCGGTGAACTCGCCAAAATCCTTTTCGGGATTTACCATAACATGTTCCCCGACGAAGACATGTCTATCCTCCAGAACAAGCTGTTAGTACGGGAGCAGCATGGCTATAATGACGCGGTGCATTATCATCGGGGTTCATTTGCGGCCCTATTAGGGATGGTCAAATCGCGCGTTAGAACCGACTGGGCAATGGCTATGAAAGCGCTCTTCGATATGCTCCGTTCCGACCGTAAACTTATCATGGGAACAAATAGCTACCAGGACCTTAGTTGTCAGCTTAACTTGAGAGAGATCTTTTCCGTGGGGACCCTGGGACCAGATGCAGCCATGGCCGCCCGCGCTGATTATTCGAAAGGGATATTCAAGAACTGGACACGCGTGCCAAAGACCGTATGTCTTGTGGTGGTTGTACCAAGGTCTAGTATTAAGATACTGGAAGGCATGGAGTCAAACAGAATCGGATCACCCATGTTCGAATGTAGGATTCGTGGGTCCACATTTAACAGTGTATTTTCTTCCATTCAAATAATATTTGGGGACGCAAGTGTTCGGGGAAGCGGACAAGATGCTAGCGCATCAATCGAAGAAGATGCTACAGGGTTATGTGGGGGATCGCCTCTTATATTCTCTGTCTGGATACCTGCATTCGTCCTTGCAATAGAGCCATCTAACATGTCTATATGCCTAGCCCTTCGCGCAACAGGCATGGCGACCTTGCTCGCGCCGAAACTCGGAATGGAGCTCAATCTGTTCTCTGCCAACCTAACAGAGAAAAAGTCTGTGTTTGTGGTCTCCACTCGCCCACACCGTGCTACGGAGTTGGATGTTCTTGCAGCTACATCACCACATTCTCCTTTGCCTCATACAACCTCTCAGGAGGTGTCGGTCATTTGTGAAAATGCTGCAATCCGTGAAATGAGTAATCGGTGGGATCTTGGTGATTTGGCCGAAACCCTGTCGGGAGCAGAGGTAAAACAGTATCAAATCTCGCCTTGTGCGATCACAGTTTCTGTTGATCAGATGAAACGAAATCTGTTCTACCCATTTCCCGTTAACGGTAACCAAGCCAAGCTGAGAATTGCTCGTAAATCAGGATGGATTGAGGTTTGTGAGATATCCTTCTCGGTATCGTTCTTTTAATAACTCTGTTGTAGGTCACCGCACCAATACTCTGGCCGTATTCCCCGGATCGCTTCTTTGCCCACACATTTGCCCCACTTGTGTTGAGGGACCATCCCCCCCAACTATGGAATATCCATCGCCTCAGTTTGGAGAGCCTTCCTATCTTTGATATTCGTCGACCCTTTAAATCCGACTGGGTGTCGCTGCACGTTTCATCCGCATTCTCTGATCGCGAAGCTAAACTTCGGAGCAGGACGGATAACACAGACATTCTCTCATTAGTCAAGGACACCATACATGCACTGTTCATGCGCTCTGTAGAACCGAACGCCCTTCGTATCTACGGTCTCAGCGACCCGTCCAATGGGGGCGTGTATACAATCTTCTTCATGAACGAGCTGCGTATAGATCCAGCAGCGTATACCCTAGTGGCAGATGTCTGCATTCTTCCGCTCACAGGCCCCTTTATGAGGAGATATGGCCAGCGGATCGCGAACCTTACCAATGAGAAGATGATGACGATTATCACCAATGGGATAGAGGTTTCTGCGTGGAAATGTATTTTGCCAGCTCTTGCGGAGCGGTGCCGCACATGGAGTCATAAGGAGAGTTGTGAATATGTAAAAAGCGGGGAAGCACCTCTCTCCGTGGCCATATTTGAGAACCCCCTGTGCTCATGTGGAGAGGGCATCAATCTTGGTGCCTTATCACAGATACGAGAGTGGAAAGAGCTTTCGCGATTCATGACGAGAGTTGCATTTTCACCGCTGTTTGCTATTTCTTATTTGGAAAGTACGGACGGGTTACTGAAGAATATGCCCACTCGCGATGGGGAAATGTCAAGTGCCACAGGAGCTGAGGCGACGGAGAGAAGTGGTACGCGGTGTGCCTCGTGTGGAAATGCCGCGTCGAGCGCACTGAAGTTACTCAACTGTGGTCGGTGCAAACAAGTGAGCTACTGTGGGAGAAACTGTCAAACTACGCATTGGAAGGTACACAAGCAAACATGTCGAGCGGTGTAATATGCAATCCGGGAAGTTAAGATGTTTGTTATACATAGTATGCACTACCATATTCCATACATATCAGATTCTATGCCTTGAACCCCCCCAAAACAATGTACTAAACCCCTCTAGTGGTAAAATCATGATATAGATTACGAACGGTTGAAACCCTCACTGCTCGTACCATGCTGAATTTTTTTGAAAGGGCGATGGCACAAGAATTTATAGGCTCAGATTGCATAAGTTTAAACCAACGAACACCTTGGGTTTTGGTTCGCTGGGGTAACACTGTATTTCCGGAATTCGTGACATCTGCATCGACGCCTCGACTATATATTGAGTAGATCTCGTTTTAATAACTAACATCCACAAACTGGATGGCCATCGCCATTTGACTGTAACCCCACGGTTGACAGCACTTCTAAATTCATTCCTAACCAATCTCCTTAAATACTTGATTCTTCCCAGCTGGCCTCCTACGTGGCTAGCAACAGCCTATCGTCATGGCCCGTGTCGCCCTTGTTGTACCGTGGTGCTCGATGAAGCTATAGATGATTTTGTGACAGGTACGGGTGTCGTTCAACGATGTCAGGGGTTCTTTGGCCTTGGCTGGTGTGTACGGGGTCCGCCCAGTCGAGACGCACCCGCCTCGACGACTCTATTCTGTGCTATAGCTAGTTAAATGTCAGTTTTTAAATGGTCTCGATACCGAATACGATGGGCCCATCTTACTTGAGTTGACAAAACACAGATAAGTACTATCTCGTCACGCCTCCTCCCACGTCGACATCTCGTGCGCTACGCACAGGCATTAGATTTTGATATAACCTAGAAGTTGACTAAGAAGACAGAATACCTCGATGGCTTTTATAAACGGATCTTTCGTGGAGCTAGGGGGTTACCACGAGGAGGAAGCGTAATGTTTCATGGAAGCCGGAGGAGCGAACCTGTACACCTCCATCTCTATCTATATATCTATGTTCACTGCTGTCCTTAACCCGATATGCGATAAGGCCTTGGTGTTACTCCTTTGGAAACTGACATACATATCCCGATTCCCAGTAGAGTGTTCTGTTAGCTGTGCCCATCTCGGCGGGCTTGCTAAA
>CEMJ01393594.1:808-16381 GCA_900068955.1 Clitocybe nebularis | reverse complement strand
TCTAAAGCCTCACCGTCCCCCTTACGGGCTGTGGCCTCTGCGGCTCCAAGGGGCCCAACGCGCCAATCTGGAACTCCGTCGCTGCAACACGGGCATACACATCTGGTGTCAAATCTTCATTCCCGCTGTTAAACCATGTATCGTTCATTCCCAATGGTGCCGTGAAATCGTGGATCAGCACGTCGAGTGGAGTGGATGTGACAGCTTCAAGCACAAATTGCAAATTCATGAAATCTGTATCCGTTATTCTTGGGTCAGTTCATGGCGTGGATATTTTAAAAAACGGAACGGGACTAAGGTCTGAGTAGAGGTATTTTGTCCCGGGGGGATTAATCAATGCCTGCTCGATGACCGCCTTTTTCCTGTCTGCGTATGTTTGATACCTGGGATACCACCAAGTTCAGCCTATTTTCAATGCCAGCCAAGCCAAGCCTGCCTACCCAGTCCAAAGATCAGGGACCGGATCCGCATCGAAACCACTCGTATGCGTCAACAACATCAAAATCGTGACGTCCTGCTTCCCATTTACTTCCCCGTCCACTTTGAGTTGCACGTACATCGAGCGGGACACAACATAGACGTACCGGCAAACTCGGGCAAATATGTTGCAACCGTTCCATTCAAAGAGATGCTCCCCCGATCCAATTGCTGGAGGACCGCGATGGTGGTGAACATCTTGGTGAGAGACGCCACTGGTGCAAAACCACCCCGATCTAAGGAGAAAACTCATACCGAACGACTGTTCCACTTACTATCGTAGATCGTATCCTTGGTCGTCGTTATCTGTTGTGCATCAGGCAGCACCCGCCCGTTCACATCGCTATACTTGAGCGCCTTTCCAACCGCAAAATGTGAAACGATCGTGTTCTGGTGCCCTACTCTGAACGATACTTGGGCTTAAATACGATGATGCACACGATAAGATTAGGAGGAGACCCACATTACGGTCGCGCCAGGATAAAGTGGCACAACTTGATTGAAGCTTGCGGAACCGTAGTTTGCCGCAGTGAGATACCCGGTGATGTTTTTTTCGAGATCGAGCAGTGGGGCAGGGAGAAGCCCAACAGATTCCGGCGTGCCAATTTGCAAGACCGATCCACCTGCAGTGGATTCTTTTCTGGTCTTAGTAATCCACATACTCTCGGGTATGAATGGTGACGTACCGGACGGGCTTTGCAGAGATTCAGCGGAACCGGTGGCAAGGATGCAGGCCGACAGGACCGCGACAGTGGCTTGAAAGACAAATTTCATAGTCATGGAAGGAAGTTAAACGTAGGGAAAAGCAGCTTGGGGACCTCAGTGAGGCTCGTACGGATCACGATAGTCTTGTGGAGGTTCAATGTGCAACATACAGCCCTGTGACCTCTTGTGCACGAGGAGGTGCCAGTGCTTCTGAGAGATGCTTTAAATATCAATTTATCAATTCGCAAAAACCCACGTCAGTTACATGTTCTGGAATACCAGATATACTGCCTATTCAGTAGAGTAGGCGCCAAACTCCACTTCTAGTACTCAGACGATCTCTAAGACTATAAATAGAGTCGGACGTTGTCCAATGGGCATTGTGGCTGGGCACGGCGTATAAATAAATATGCATTAAAATACAGTACATTGGCGATTGCAACATGTTACATTCATCCTAGATAATCCTAACCGATATGATCAGTCGCTGAAAAGGCTCGATAAGTAGCTTCACTCTTCCAAAGCTCTAGCTTGCCGGATTTCCGCTTTGATATCGGGCAGATCTTCCGACAAATTAACCGTGGTGCCCTCGCCCCATCGCTCTAAAGCCCATTGCCTCATAAACGCGCTACACTAAAGTCCAAGGCATAAGTATACATAAGATCGTCAGTCGCCAGAAAATCGTACATACCTTAAGGTATCGTTTATGTGCATATTTTTTATACAGCGACTCGTGTTGGATAGGCTCGAGGATATAGTTAAGCATGATGTTCGCGGTCGGTAAGAGTTCAGCTTCCGTGTACGTCATGTAGTGGGCCAAGTTCGGGGTCTGGATCGAACAGTTATAGATGTTCCAAGAAAACAGCGAATAGAAAACGGCTTACCCATTCCTCACGACCCAACGTGAGTCTAGCCAGCCATAACGCAGCTGCTGCTAGTAACGATGGGAGCGTGCCTACTAACCGCCACTCTAAACACCCAATTTCAAGGAGGTATTTAGCAATCGTCCTTGCTTTCGTCTCGCATTCGTCCGCTTTGCTTCCCCTTCGGAGCCACCCCATCGGCCCTGGGTATTTAAGATCATAGTCGATGGTTTTGAGGATGTACCTCTCGGCCTTTAGTATTTCGTCGACCGTGTACTGCCCATCCGCAAGGTATGCGATTTCGGCCACGGAAGGTGCATAAGTTTCTTCGAACTTCGCGGCGATGAAGAATGCCGTAATGCCAACCAACTGTAATTTAGACAGGGATACCGGGCGCGCTGACAGGAATCGATCGAGAATATTTGTGAACAGGAAAAGTGTCTCCTGTAGGAGATGGAAGCGAGCGTGGACTTGAAGGATCCAATCGACAAGGATGCCCCTCTTTTCCCAGTCAATCTCGGGGTGAGTGTCCATATAATCGGCTTTGGGGAGTGTAGTAAGCTAGAAATATTCTTAATTAGATGGGTTTGAGAGATGTGACGCGTAACATACCTCGATCTCCTTCAAATAAACGCATACCTCCGCGACGTATTCGCTGACCATGTATGGGTCGTCCCAGTCTTCTGCATCTAAATCATCCCATAGCTGAGTTCCTGGCGCCTCGGCCTCCTTGTCGACATCCGCAAGCTCTGCTGCAATTTTATCAGCTTCCAGCTGGGATTCATCTTCAAGTTGTTGTTCGGCAGACGTATCTGTATGGCGCCTTTTGGAAGCCCTGTCGGCTTCCGGATCTTCCGAAGGCTTGAGAGAAGGCTTTCTCTTAAAGACGGCACCTAAGGTGGTTGGAGGTTTGGTGGGCACGGGGGCATCGCTCCCCTTCTCTACCTTGGTTGTCGTTTCTGTAAACTGGCTTGACGTCGTGCTGATACTGCCTGTTCTCGCTGTCTTTCTCGCGACTGGGCCCACTGCCGCCCGTAACGATTCTCGAGTCAGCTTCACGACGGGTTTCGGCTTCGAATCGATTTCAGTCTCCTTCTCTTTCCCCTTCGCAATGCCGCCTTTTCCCTTCCCGTCCTTATTTGCCACCAAACCGGTGACTTCAACCAGGACATCTCTCTTCCTCTTCCCTACTGCATTCTCCGCTACGGAGCCACTGGCCTTGGCTTTTGACGCTAGTGTTGGAACGGTAACACGGGCATCGGTGGCAGTTGCAGCGAGAGTCTTTGCACGCGTAAGCATCCGCGAGGGGCGTGCGTTGGCATTTTCATTGTCCTTGGCTGTATTTCGCGTTCTCGTAACTCGACGAAGCTGTGAGTTGAGATATGAGTAAGTCAACGAGGTAAGAAACGAATTTTTTAGGCAAGCCACGTACAGGTATATTTGACATCTAAAGCCAAGTTGTTTTGTTTTTTTAATGTGCCGGATAGGCTGATATGTCGTAAGTGAGATGAAGATGAGAGGAAAGTAGTGTACAGAAACCGAGCTCCTGCACGGTTGAGGATAACAAGAGCTGTGATCGGAACCCGAAAAGAACCATGCAAGAAACGAAACATAAGCAAACAATTGGAACGCGTAAAGTCACATGTCGCCGCGTAATTAGTGGCCTTGACAATGGGATACTAGAAACACGACTTGCAACGTACGTATAGTCCTGCGGGACAATGAGTAAACAAACGGCGTATTGAGGCTGCTCTCAAATTAGCCATTGTGCGTGCGGGTGGGCAAGGATGGCCAGGGCCGTCAACAGACGTAGGGACCCGTACTCAACTCATGGTCGCGTTTACACGGCCTGTTTCTGTTCACAAACATATGTTCGATCGGAAAGCCGAACATCACGAAAACCGCTCTTCGCAGGATACTTATATCATAACGCGTCGGTCCCGACGCGACGTGGAGTCATTAAAGTTTAAACGCGTGACATATATCACCTGACTCGTAACTTCCTTAACGGGCAATTACCCACCCCAATATATCTATGTATAAGCTAAAACAAAGGACAACCCAACACGACATCCCACCAATTTCTTGCCAAAACCTTTTTCACTTCCCCGTCTCAATCCTTTGAGTTTGCAGCTACCCTTCACCCATATCCCTGCGACGCGGCGCACCGACCTATCCTGATTCCTTTGCTACATAGACTTGAAATTTCATTGACCGAGAGCGAGCCTCACCATGCCGGCTTTGTATCGACATCAAAACCTCTTCCCAGATCCGTAGGTTGCACAGACCGATTAATTTTCCGCCACCCACAAAAAACCAGAAAGGTCCATGGGGATATCAAAGGTGTACCAGTCGGAACACACTTTTACGACCGCAAGCACCTAGCTGAAGCAGGCGTTCACGGCCGCCCCCAATGGGGGATTCACGGCACCGAGGAAGATGGTGCCTATGCAATTGTGATCAATGGCGGATATGACGAGAATCTTGATAAAGGGGAAACAGTGTAAGCTTCCGGCCATCAACCATTTTTACAATCACTTCAATTAAATCGGTTTTTGATCCAGAACTTACATCGGCCAAGGTTGGTTGCTCAAAGCTCATTTTAACCCTTGAACCAAAGTAATTGGGTTCCATATGCAAAGGCAAAGGCCAACAAAGAAGTGTAAAAGCCCTAAAACTCGAATTTAGTCATCGTTCTAACTATTATCTCCTGTATATAGACAACGTCGTGGGAGGCTCGGCAAGTTAGAGACCAGAAGTGGACCCATGGTAATAGGGCCTTGCAGGTAGTTGGCTCCTGATATAATGCCCGCACGCTTTCTCATGACCCCTCAGATGTCCCACATCACCAAGAAACCAGTCCGCGTGATCCGTGGCCCCGAAGGTGACGAAAAATACTGCCCTTACGAAGGGTAAGGCTTCCTGTTCTCAAATTAGATGGTCCGTTGTGCTGAAGTCGGGTGTTCCGTGATTCGGGTAGATATAGATACGATGGCTTATATGAAGTTGTTAGAGTGCGTATCCTTTCTCTCTACTCTCCACTTTCCAATGAGTACTTGCTCTCTACAGGTATGGGAAGAGAAAGGCACCAAAGGTTTCAAGATGTGCATGTTTGAATTACAAGTAAGATCTATCAATACTTGAACTTCTGAAAGTTAAAGCATTCCACATTTACAGCGTTTAGTGGATCAAGACCCATTACCAGGCCCACGTGGCCCCATCCGTTTCTGGACTGCTCCCCGTGTTGAGGAAGTCGTGGAAGAGAAAGTCGTGAAAGAGCCCACAACGCGAAGGCGTCAAATAAAGGAAGGGACAACCAAGCCGGCCGGTCCGGGCAGAATCCCCAAGATCAAGACGTCATTTAGTCTCAACCCCCCCTGGAAGAGTTACAAGGTACGATAGCTACGATATTTACCCTACACGACGTAGCCCCGTTTTATAATCTCTGTAGTTTATTCTCTGTGAACAATAGGCTTGCCTGCCTATGTATGCCTGTGTTTTGAACAAGTTCTTTACGTTTATGTCATCGATTAATTCTACATGTAACTGTTGATATATTTTTAAGTCACCATACCGAAATGTTTAGAGACAATTCAGTTTTCAGTAGCCTGCTTTATAGCCAACGCGCCCCCAAGGCTGTCTTCTGCAGCAGCATGCAAGGCGGCTGTGATACCTGAAGGTTCGTCCCCCATTCCCTTCTCTACCTCTTCTTGGCTGCTTAACCTCGCGGGGGGCTGCACAACTTCTACCTCTGTCTCCTTCAACCATTCAAGAGATATCTCAACATCCAGAATCTCGCTTCCAATACCCAGCGGGAAGTCAACTTCCTTGCGGGTTAGCTCGAATTTTGTCGTTTGCTGGCTCACTGAACCCTGTGGCATGTGGAAGGTAGGGACGAACCAGATCCAGCCCATGAACACCTATATCATAGGATTCAAGTAACTTATAAAGATATAGAGATATGATCCATACCTGACCCATGTACAGCTTGACCCGAACTTCGCGGCCGGCTTCGAGTACCACGCCTCTTTCTTTCGCGCTCAGCGTTAAGTCATCCATGGAATTAGTTTCTGATGCAGGAACATTTGCTTCTTCAGGGTTCAAGTCGCCCTTGGCGCCTTCTTGCTGTAACTCATCCCGGAAATGGTCCCACTTCTGGCCCGTGAGAGGACGCAAGGTGTAGGTTAGGATTTTCCCATCCTAGGTTCAAGTCAGCATTTCATCTTGCCGGGTAAAAAGCAGGGAAACCTTTTCAGTCTCCCCTTTTACTACCGCGTCGTCACCCAAAGGGCCCAGTCTTGCAAAGCTCCGTACCATCTTCTTATCATCCCATCTTCCATCCCCGAAGATCTGACTCAATTCTTCTTCTCCCATATGCTCAGTTCCCTTCTTCCTCCGTCCCATATGATCCTCACTACGGGTTTGCTTCTCCCAAGTCTCCAACACATCCACCAACTCATCGTCGTACCTCGCTAAAGAGACCCAGACATGCCCGTACCCGTTTCCTGTGGCTGTCGTCACTCCCTTCGCCATATTGGTCCGGTCCATCACTATATTCGCCGCGCGCACCAGATTAATTCTCATGCCAGACGATTCTTTCATCCGTAGTTTGATCTCCGTTAATCTTACTTTTGGCGACGAGGGTTTCTCTGGTTTACCACCCGTAGGATTAGGTGGTGGAATCTTCCAGAGATGGGCGGGGGCTTCTCCGGCGAGAAGTAAGGACCAATAGTACAGCCATCGCCGTTGGCTGGGTATACTGACTCCCTGTTTTACTTTCTTTCCAGGCGAGGAAGGCGCTTTCATCCGTCTGGATGTATGGAGGTCAAGGACGTCTTTCAACGAGTCTGCAAAGGATTTGGCTGGTGTTGGAGCGACACTCGTAGGAGACATGACAATGGGAGAATCGACCTGTTGTGGAGTTCCCTCCGGGGAAACTTCCTCCGGCACATTGGGAATGACTTGCTTGGTAGTACTATCATCATCTATATCTTCAGGCACCGAGTCTAAGACATCTTCGGCACGAATTTTGGCCCATTGTTTCGCGCTGTAGCTACGTTCTAGTTGGGGAGGTGACGGGCTGTCGTCTAAAGTAAGGAGATATGTGCAAGCCATAGTCCCTGATCTGCCTTTCCCGGCTGACGCACATGTGAGTAGAACGTAGAGGGAAGGAGGAATCCAAGCAAGATACCTTTACAGTGAAGGACCGCTACCCTATCAGGCGATCCATTGAGCCATGCTCGCATTTCGCGGGCTAAAAGAGGCATAACAGCCAATGGTGGAGCACTGATGTCCCCGTAAGCAATTTCGTCGATGTACTTTGCCCTGAACTTCCTTACTGATGATCTGGGTAAGGATAGCGACTGACACGCCCGTCGAAAAAGTTCGGGTCATAAGAATTCTCTCGTATTGGGCAAAAGTTGAAGACCCAGTAATTCTTGCCATGTCGGTGCTCGAGGAATCGTTTGGTATCCTCTCGGCGGTTCCGATAGAGACCTTCGATGCCAGAGGCCGGGTATCCCATGATGATTACATGGTCCGTAAGGTATACCAAGTCTGGTTGATTCGTACATTTATTTACGTCTCTGTATGATACTTAATAGTTACACACCAAGCTCCATATTCAACTTTCCGTCCTTAAAACGAGCCTTGTCCCCAGAAACAAGACGGCGGATGTAGTTAGCCATTATAAGAGGTTTTGCGCGTTGGTGGATATTGCAGAGCTCGAGCTATGCTGTGGAGTGTTGCGTCCCATCATGCTTTCAAAGTAGGTTTGTTGTCACTGACATCATACATGTACAGCTGTGGCAGTGCATTATCTGTGTGCCGGGGTTTGCCGTATAGACGACTCAATATCCCTTTTGGAAGAACACACTAAAGCTTGTACATTGAAGGGCTTCCAAACAATGTCTACAATACCATCCAAATTGACCGAGGTGAGAGATTCCGATCTCGAACCTACAAAATCAACTTTTCCCCCGCCCATCGGACTATCAAGATCTTAGCACCCGAGGCCTGGCATCTTCATCAATGGCCGCCGCCACCTTCCAGCCTCCGTTGCAAAACAACAACAGGAAGGAAATCAGCGCGGGCCGGGGAGAAATGGACGACGTTTCTCCCTAGTATATCCGTTTCTTTCATATGCCATCATATGCGTTCACTCGGCGGGCCTGCTCTAACACTATGTCGAACTTTGAGTCTTCTTGAGCCTTACACATGAGAGCACTGCTATCACAAGACGTGTTATGAGACGGGCCGTCGTCTACTTCCCTTCCGGCCAAGTTATCGTTTTCGCATCTGGTGAACACTCGAGAGTACCGGCCTTCCCGATCTCTTGCCCCGCCTCTCCCATTCTGATGAAACAACTGATTCTTCGGGAAATTGAATGGTATATATTCTCTGAATACAAGCATTTATGAGCCGTACCCATTTCAAAATGCTAAAATCTCTCACCGCGTCGTTCCTTTGTTTGGGCCTTCTGGTTTCAACAGCGTTTGGCTTCGGCGTGACGACATCGGGCTCCTCCCTCATTGTTGAAACCGATGGTGGCCTTGTATTCACTGGTAAGTTGCACCAGTAGTGAATGGATATACGGGAACTCAACACGGTGAATCACTCTCAGTCAACAGTTCCAATGGAGATATCACCTCCATGAAGTTTAACGGCATCGAGGCACGTTTCGTTGATATTAAAGTGTCTGTGATAGGTTAATCAACCAGTGTGTTAGGTTCAAGACTCTGGAAGCAAAAAGAGCCACATTGGTTCCGGCATTGGCGCATCCTGCTCTTGGGTCCGGACAGGAAACAGCAACAATTACATAAAAATCACCTGTACAGCTGGATCTTTGACTCAGTTCGTACCTCTTTACACTCAGCCTTCATCAATGATTTCTGAGACTTTGTTAAAGATATTATGTGGCGAGATACAAGGACCCCGCTATTCATATGGCCACTTAGTGTGTCGACCCCCTCCACTTATCATATCTCTACTTACTCAATTCCCCAGTATTACGGCGGAGCCCTCCATAGGCGAACTCAGGTTTATTGCGCGCCTTAGCAGGTCAGCCGTACCAAACGGTTATCCCGTTTCTGCTATCGTCGGTGGCACCGCTATCGAGGGAAGCGACGTCTTCAAGGTCGGGTCACAAACGCGTTCCAAATTCTACTCTTCAAGGCAGTTCATTGACGACCAAGTTCATGGCGTTACTGGCTCTGGCGTGGGTGTTTATATGGTCATCCCGGGCACAGGTTACGAGAGCAGCTCCGGCGGCCCCTTCATGCGCGATATTAACAACCAAGGCGGTAAGATTCTATTTTCGAGGGGTCAAGGTCGAACGTGCTGAATCATGTGTAGGTGACCAACAGGAACTCTATTACTGTGAGTATTCCAAAATTTGCATGCCCCATATTTCGTGCTCATAATTTTTTTAAATAGACATGGTGATATGACATGACACTCCATTTTCTCGTCAAAACTAATCAACGCTCTAACTAGAACTCTGGCCACACTCAGACTGAATGTAAGATCCTCACAATCTTTAGCTGTAGTCGTGCACTCATATATTTCCTAGCCTACCGTATGGGCTTACACGGCCCCTAGTAAGTCGGGGAATTATTGGGTGTTGAATAACTATGAATGCTTTTACTGCCCTCCAGCGCCCTCTGGTTCACTACTGGCGCCGCACCTTCTGCAGCCATCGGTAGGAACATTCCTTGTAAGACATCACTTTTGAATACTAATCGAATCCGCACGTAGATACCTCATTCTGGGGAGGCCTCAGTGTCTCTGGCTTTGTCCCGACGACCTCACGCGGTAGAGTCACCGGTAGAAGCTCCGGCATTGCTTCCAACTTTGCGTCTCTCCAATCGGTTGGATTCAGCAACGGTGCAGCTCAATATTGGTGAGAGTCATATATTTCTTGGAACTATCCGAATAATATACTGAGGTCATTTTTAACTCAAGGGCGCGAACTGACTCCTCTGGAGCATTCACCAGTCCCTACATGAAGCCAGGTACTTATACAATGACGCGTAAGTGAACCTGTATCCGCCCTGAACATTCCCTCACTTGAACGAGATTAGTTTATAAGGTAGAGCTTGCGGTTGCCACCCAGAGCGTCAGCGTCTCCGCCGGAGGTGTTACCACATCGAATATTGCATCCAAGGAAGCCGTCAGTAACTCCCCTGTATTAGAGTGGAACTTAGCGCTTACGAGTGAAGCATTACCTGTGGCTTCCAGAACCCTGCTGTCATCTGGCAAATTGGTGACTTCGATGGCACCCCTCGAGGATTCTTGAACGCAGAGTAAGCAACTGCCTCAGTCTTCATACCCATATTAAAACACATGCCCTAGCATGATCGAGACCATGCAGTGAGTGGTGGACTTGCTCACTTCCCTAAAGGATCTATTCTCAATTTGTTCTGCCCCTAGTCCTTCTGACAGTCGCATGCACATTTGGGGTCCCGGTATGCTAACGAGCATTTACCTAAGTCAAATCATAATATTCAACCACCTCCCTCCTATAGTTACCTACACAGTAGGTCAGCAAGATATTGGTTACTTCCCTATGGCCGCCTTCAAGGTAAGTGATTCGGCCTTCCCCGTCTGTTTGGCAAACCCTCATGTTTCATAGGCTGTCGGTCCTGTCACAGTCCGTTTCGGACTGACATCCGCACAAGGTACCTGAGGCACGTTTATGTCATTTTCGACCCTAACATCGCTCAACTAGGCGGCGCACGGACACTGCAAATTGCAACCACCCTTGCGTTCGCTGGTACGTCTGCCCTAAAAAATGACTCATTTTTTGGTCAACGCTTAATTCTTACCTCCATAGGTGGTCGTCCGCAGGTCGTTATCAATGGTTGGACCGGACCGGCACCAGCTGCACCTTCCCAACCTGACTCCCGAGGTATGTCAACTGTTGATGACATGTCCATCCTCGATTTGATCCACGTTTTTTTTGCCGTTGCTAGGTGTGACTCGCGGGACATGGAGAGGAAACGTGAGTACACTTCTATCATTTTCATCCATTTTCTCTAACATGACTTTATAGAACAACCTATATACCGTTAACATCCGTGAGCAGACATTTATAGATGTCCTTTGATGGATGGAAGCTGATGGGGTCAATGCTGTAGCATCTGGCATCCTGACCACGGGTTCCACAGTCAATGTCATGACCATCAACGTAATCTCTGGTTCTTCAGGAGATGGATTCCTGTGAGTACAATTTGATGATTCCCAGACCTCGTAAATGAACACTACTTCTCTAGATCTCCCAACTTCGTTTTCGATGCCTTGAGGTTATACTGAACGGAGATCTCCTCACTAGCATCTGGAGTATGTGGCACGTATAATAGCAGGTTTATGTACATGCCTTGTTAGACAGGCTTCCCATGGTCAATTTCATATCCCCGTAAACCGCAACAGACCGTGAGTGAGTGATGTCTTGCGGTGACTCAGCGTGTGAGGGAAGGTCCCCGGATTTTGACTGATTTTTTTTTGTAGCATAGCAACAGAAGAATACTAGTCTCTGCCAGCCACTCCGCTGGTCCTGTTCTCGATCCATTGTGGGCCGAGGCTTTGCGGGAGCAGTCAGAAGGAACAGTGGGAGACTTTGAGCATTACTTCCAAGCATCACTGACTCGGAGGTAATCAAAAAAACTTTCCATAATTATTTAGCGAAAATAAGCGAGATTTTCCCGGGGTTTAATTTTTGTGCCGTCGGTAAAAGATTCTCATAATTTTCCCCCTCGGCCCCCAGATGACGCAGTAACTTTACCCTGGAAGGAGAGAACGTATACATTTCAATCGGAAACACCAAGCGGTTGTGAAGTTACGTTTATTGTCTGCCCGAGTTTCCATAAGCATACGTTTCCCATCGGCTCCCGACGCACCACCAACGTAATCTAATCTCTCATCGTTTTCATCAATGTAATATTCACGTTTTGATGGACGGGATGAACTTTTAATACTTTTATCAATCCCCCCACAGGGATCTTTGCTGGTCTTCTTGTGTTGCGACACTTCAAGTTGACGACTGCCAGTCGAGTCCTCCTTGACTTGTTGACTCCAGGCCGCACCGACGCGCAAAGGTTGGTCAACTCACCTAGGGGACGATGCTCCCCTTCGGTCTTAAGATCGCGTGGTTTTGCCTCTCCTTGTCAGGTGGGAGATGTTCCGGTGCAATGAGCCCCAAGCCTCAGGGGAGCTGACCGCTCGTTTTTCCTGTCCTGCAGGATTGCTTAGCTGCTGGGCTACCCTTCTCACGTTCACACATGCTGTAGGAGCATATTGGCCTTTGCTGTACTGCGTAGGCTGTACACTATTACAGGGGGTGTTCTGCCTGGGTATGTCCGCCGTTGCCTTCGTACTCGCTACTCTGACACTGTTGAAAGGGATGATTTGGAAAATGAATCCATTCCGCATGTCTAAGGACTTCTGTATCGGTGGGCACCTTCGCATGGCCTTCGACGTTCTCACAGTCCCTGAATCGTCCGACAGCTCAGTCCATATTGATTGGGTCTGGGACTTTCCTTATGACAGGCGTAGCTGCTGCATTTTCAATGGCCACAAGCTTAGCTGTGCTGAAACCCAAAACATGGGGAGATAAAGGGAGGACGTGCGCCATCATTCCATTTTCTTCCTTACACCAATGTTAAATTTCATCTGTCTAGCGTCTTAATTTGGCGGCGTATATACTATCTTCCCGTTGCTGTATTCCCAGTCCTGGCTACCGCTCTACAGATTG
The DNA here is from genome assembly GCA_900068955.1 of Clitocybe nebularis. Classification (NCBI taxonomy): domain Eukaryota; kingdom Fungi; phylum Basidiomycota; class Agaricomycetes; order Agaricales; family Clitocybaceae; genus Clitocybe; species Clitocybe nebularis. The sequence continues at coordinate 3,586 of CEMJ01393594.1, read as the reverse complement.
GAATAACAGTCAGGTATCGCCTTGATTCCCGGAGTGATGATATGCACTGTGACTACTTTAATCCTTTATGGTGAGTATTGATTATCTCTATCTATACTTCGTTATTGTTCATCATGCTGCCAAATTCAGGATCCGGTTCCTTGGTTACGCTGGGACACCGTTTATCCTCTCTATACCCTGTTTCTATCTTTCTATCAAGTCGATAATTCGCGTCTACAAGACAAATAGACATCTTCAACGGTCGCGGAATCCGGACATGGATATCGATCACTTCACTGCTCTTCCCAGGCGCCCGAAAGAGGTTCAGATGGCACATGCCATCTCCCCATCACCCTCATCTGATTTCTCTCCAACTTCCTATCGTGAGCCTCTGAGTCCGGCACTCACCAGTACGGCTCTCGGGTCCCGTAAATTCCATATGCCGTTCTCTCCACCCCCCTTAAGCTTAGACAACCTCAACTCTTCGATTTCTTCAAATCCGGAAACTGACGAACAAGACTCACCCATCTCGTCCTCTTTCCCGACTTTTGTCCACCCACCCCATGCCGGCACGGTTTCCATTAATCCGGACGGCATTTCCCAAGAGTTTGTATCTCAGCCGAAAGATGATTGGCGGGAAATATTAGGGGCAGCACATACTCCAGAGCCTGACAAACGGAGCTCTATGAAATGGAATGATGATGGTAAATCCGATTTCGACTATCGGAAAGAAGACGATTACGACGGCGTCATCACTGAAGAATCAGAGACGTATGCTCCTCGGCATATGCCTAGTGCTATTGGACGTAGGTCCCGGCGCCCGCCACCGCCGACCCTTTCTTCAGCTGTTTGGCGGATGCTTTTGTTTCAAGTGTACGACTTTACGTCTTTTTTCATGGGAAATAAATATAGCTGACGATTTGGACAACAGTTCTTTTACTTTGGTCCAGGTCATCGCGTGTATAACGACGTTGGTTGATGTCATCAAACGTCGTCCACCTTCGCCGTTTGGGACTCAGCACGTCGCACTGTTACTAGCTGCTTGGGGACCAGTCATTATCTTTGGTAAGGTGCCTGTCAAATCTTGATTTCTAATCTCAAACTCAAACCACAGTTCATCTACCTGTTGTGCGGAGTACTTTCATATTCAAACGACCCTGGAAGTGACGATATAATTGTTTACCTACCTACCTTACGTACTTTCGTTAGCATATTCATTTGTTGGGTAGAGAATGCAGTTTTGACCTTTGTAGCAATAGCGTTTGCGGTACGTTTGCGCCTCGGGAAGGAAATAAAATCAAGGGCTGCGATTACGTGTACAGCTTCTACAAATCATTGGCCCTTTAAGTAGACCCGTTCATTCCGACCAGGACACACTCTTGAGGGGTGGACCGTTTATATGGTATCAAGCGAGTGTATCTGGGCGTTCGTGCCACTTCAACTTACGAAATTAACCCAGGCATACTCATCTAGATGTCTGGATGGTCAACTGCACGGTATCGGCCATGTGTACGGCCAGATTCGCGGCGAATGGTTACTTTGTTCTAAAGGGAGAAGTCACTAAGCGGACTGAACGCCTTGTGCAAGGGGTATCGATCTCAGGGGCACCGGGATGTAAGTAGACTGTTCACCTAGCCGTAAAGTCTCGACAGCTTCGCTTACCTATATCATTCTAAAGAAAGGGGCCACTAGCCGAACTGAAACAGGGGGAAATCGGCCCCAGTAGCGAGATGACTAGGAGGCGTACTCGTGTAGTCAGGAGACGCTCTATGAAGCAGTTTATTTGTGTATAACTACACGCCGCAAACGTCGCGATCACATGTCTCGATGGTTTCGATTCGGCTCGTAGCCACATGCCGGAACAGGGAGCGCAAAGCTGTTGCTTTTAGATGGTAACAGATACAAATACATGCTCGTTATTACTGATACAACTCTAGGCAACTTGGGCAACTCTAGACCCATTTTCTAAACTCGAATTGGGGGGCCCTGGGATCACATTCTTAACAACGGCCGCCCAAGACCATTACCACAAAGCCCAAGACATTCAACCCTTATATACCAGTGAGCATCCAGTCCAAAGTCCCTTCTCTCGATCCTCGGACCTCAACAAAATCCTAACAGAGATGAACGCCGCTCATGAGATAGGAGTCTTGAAGAGTGGATTATCCTCACTTCACGCCAACCAGCCAACCCTGCTGAATCACATTTGTCTCTGCCCATTCGATAGCATTCGATCTTACGTAGACGCGATCAAGGAATTCGGGACCTAGAACTCAAACGACCAGAAGAGCGTCTCTTATGGCGTGCTTTTTGATAAGACCGCGAATACGCATCTCTTGGTGTTCTCTCGACGACGAGATGGAATTCCTTCTTTTCTTTTCCTTTTGCATCATTTGGCAGTGGAAGTTCTGAGCGACACACTCAGAGCGGCGAAGCGTCAAAAAAAAGTACGTTTGGTTCACCACAACTCTGAATCCCTTGGTTGTCGTTGGTTGACGAGGGTTATATCGCAGGTGGCCTTTGACGCAGGGCTTTTGATGATGTCGAAAGATGAAGATGAAGATGTCCAGGTCGTGTTGTTGGATGAATAGTACAGGATGTGATTTTATGTCGCGTTGAAGCTAGTCTATGGCAAGGGATATATGGCTTGGACTATATTCAATTGTCTTTTTGGGTCTCTTAGTGTGGTCGTGGAATATATCCTTCGATCGATCGATCGATCGATGTAACCCGTTTCCTCATCGATGTGTATTTTCGCTACTCGTTAGCTTCCACGATCTAGACCCTCGGTGGTATAAA
>CEMJ01393590.1:10566-37427 GCA_900068955.1 Clitocybe nebularis | reverse complement strand
TATTCAATTTCCTTTGTCTTACTTCTCACTCAATCTAATTGTTATCATCTGAGTCAACAAGAGACAAAGTCATGACAAAGGATGTAGAGAGAATATAATCACATCAATCAACCTGTTGATATAATCCCATGATTTTCATCTGTAAAGTACAAATTAACATATATTATCTACCACCTTCAGTATAACCAAACTTCCTCTTGTATCTACCTATGTCTCTTGAATGTTAAAACTCATTGTCTGCTTCCTAAAACCTAGAGTCCCAATCCTTACTGAGCCGATTATGTAATGTAGAGATACACACCCATGAGGGTAAACAACCATCAACAAAAATTTCCAAAAGTAGAATGATGATCAAATTCCCACTCTATCATCAACCATCATCTTTTATCCAGTCTTACTGATCCAAAGGGTCTTCCTCTTGTCAGACTTTCTGATTCATGCTTATCTTGTGTGGTATGTTCCTCTTATTCAGTTCCTCTTCTCCATACATCTGTTGCTTTACCAGGCAGACTTTTTGTCCCTGAGATACTTATAGATACCAGGCTATTCTCTTCTTACTTGTCAATATGGTGTCACATTCCCTTGACCTTCAGAGAGTAGTTTAAAGTGCTAATTCACTTTTGCTTATTATGTTTAACCTCATTTCTGTTTTTTTTTTGTGCATTTTTTAGACTGCTTGCTTTGGTTGATATATGCTTACAACTTCTAGCTTAGTGAATTCTTCCCTTCAACCCATCCCACCATTCACCATTCCTTCTGGCTCAAGTATATTCAATGCCACCATCTCCAGTCATGTCTCCAGATCCCCACCTGCTAGTGCATTTGGAAAAACAACCAAGTAAGTCATCACTTTGTTGATAAAATGGCTGTTCTGTAGGTCTAATTGCATCACATTGAGGCCCAGATTCACTAGAACCATCCTTAGTATCTGTATTAGGGCCTGGTAATCATTTCCCAAGAGCTTACCCTGGTGATATCCAAAGAATCAAAAGTACCTGATTCCAACCCTAAACTGTTATTTCTCTGGCTAATTTGTAGGGGCTTCTAGCAGATGAAAATGCACCTGTGGTATTGTCATATCTGGCACACAGAGCCTCTGCAGAGAACTCTGGTTTGGCAGAGGAACATAAGGTTGCACAACCCCAACATGATACAGTAGAGCAACAGAACCCCACTTTACCCCTAGATGTGGATCACACTGGCAGTGGTTCCAGCCACGAAACAACGGACTCAAAATCACACTACACCACACCCGACTCGGAAACAACGACTCCGACTAATCATGCTTTCCAGCCGTATAATATTGCCACAGCACCCCAAACTGATTCAGAGGCTCCGGAATCTCGCAGTGGCGACACGACAAGTGCACCAGAAGCTAAGTCTACATACCCTGGTTATGTATCACCTGGAATAGGCTCGCACTATCCACGCCGTTCATTAATCGGAGTCGTGATCACAAAACCACCACCTCGGGCACGGATTAAAACGAGAGTGTCTGCTCTAGCGCCTACAACTTCTGGCCTATCTTCGTCTCTGAGACGGGCATCTCATAGACGTATTGATTCGGGACATTTGGAGGAGCCGAAACGGTTACGCCACGGAACAACTTCTACTAACTCTCATGAGGCCGGCGATAGCCCCGAGACGAGCTCTGCGCCAGAACACGGCCAGGGTAACGGACTACCCATGAGCTTGGCTGAAGCTCTGCTGTCGGCTTTTTCTCAAAATGACCTCAAAATCCAGCAACGTGGACCGCCTATAAGACGTCCTCGTCAGCAGCCACCTAGCGCTGATTCCATTCTCCCTGATGCATTTGGGAATGCGCGCTTTCCCCTCCGCCACCCACACACCGGAAAAAGACAGTCATACAACAGGCAAGCAAAAGTGATACCAGTAAATGCCAGTAAACCACAAGTTCTCGAACGAGCAGAGATAGAGGAACTGCTTGAAACTACTTTGTTAAAATTCCAGATTAACAAGGACAAAACACTGGCCCAAGGGGTGGGGATGCGGGAGGATATGTTGAAGGATAACCTCAAACATATGCTGAGCGCGCACCTCACAAATACATCGCACAAAGGTGATGAAGCCGAAAATGACCCGGAACACACTCGGAGCTACAAATCCACTGCAGTACCATCACAATCCAGAGCTCAGGCGTTTTTTGATGCCTTAGAAGACACATTTGGACCAGAAAGCTACGGAGGCGGGGGTCCAAAACCAAAGGTAAAAGCGCTACCACTGCCACGTCATGGCTCATCTCTGGTGATGATCTGATTACAACTGGTTCATTGGCCCACAGGTCTCAGGAAAAAGCCGCAGCTCGAACAATATTTCCAGTGAAGTCTCCCGTGGAAGCAGCCCTGATAGACACTTGGATCAGTACAACAGTGATCTCGACGAAGAGATTGTGCTTCCGAGATATGGCGTCGGGCTAGGGAAGCGACAAACCGAAAACGAAATTACCGAGGACTTTGACTTCAAAAAGCAGAAGACGGAAGAATATTCACCCGAAGAAGAGGAAGAAAACGCGGAAAACGCGTCTTCTGTCGATGAAGGACTCGCAGTCGCATGGGCAACAGCCTTGCAAACGCTGATTAAAGGCAAGATTACCCTCTCTCAGACAGTAAGCCATCGGTGGTTACCATTAGCTTGCGCAACTGAAATCTATCAGGATATGAGTTTGTTGCACGATATTTTGGAAGAAATCGATCTTGTCAAAGATCAAGTAAGCGCAGATATCCTCGTGGTAAGTTAGTCCATCAAATATTCTTTAGAAGCATACTGACAACCTGGCCAACCAATAGAGCTCAAGGCTCAGACAGAACATTCATCAAATCTCCGAGCTTGAAACGGAGGACGTGCCTTTCGGAGACGAAAACGACCTACGAGGGCATGCCAAGGAAATCGAAACATACTGGAAGATCTCCCGAAATTTCCAAGTTCAGATTTAGCTTCCGTTTGAGGCATAATTGTTGTCCAAGAACGTAACGACCTAGGTGGTGGTGTATTTCACGACTTTCACTATGCTTTGGCCCCAGCCCAGGCAGAACGAAATGATAAGTATATAGGATATTCGATACAATGTGCACGACAATTCCATATACATAGCAGGGTGGAGAGAGCAATCATGTACAATACCTGCGAGTGCATTAGTGCAAGATAGATATATCAACATGGTATCACGAACCGTCTTTCACCAAAGTCACCGAGTCCAGGGATGATGTACGCTCTTTCATTGAGACCTTGGTCAATCCATCCCGTGATCTGTAAAGGAAGATTAGAATAGCTAACGGTCATGGCTAGACTGGGTGGCATGTAGAAAACGACGTACAACTTTCAGCGATGGATATCTGGCGCAGAATGTTGTTAAGCCTTCTGGGGATGCAATCTAAACATTTCAAGCTCGATTTGATTACAGGCATCAGCGCAACCTCAACAACACTCACCAAGTTTATGAATATGATGCGCTCCGCCGGGACACCGTTCTCGATAAGAACCTCCACTGCCTTCATCGCAGAACCCCCGGTTGCTGACCGCTTTTGAGAAAATATCAAACCCAAAAGTATGAATGGACATACCTAGCATGGGATCGAGAAGGAGAACGTAACGTGACGCGATATCTTGAGGAAACTACAAAATGTTGTTGATATCTCATCATGAATGCAATCAATGCAAAAGTACCTTTGAATAGAACAATTTTGGTAAAGCTGTGTCTTCGTCCTGGGATGAAATAAATATCGCGAGGCGATCCGGGAAAAGGTATACTTACTCTTTGTATCAAGATTTTTCCAATCCGAACACTCCTACATACCTCACGGAGACCGGCCTCCATAGCCTTTTAGGCAGGTGGAAGTGTTAATCCGACTTGGAATAGATCATGGATTTTGAAAGTCGTTCACCTCTCCTGCACGAAGTATGGAAACGCCACAAATTTTGCCTTCGAAGCCTACGCCATCATAAGTAGCGCCCTATAAGTCATCGATTGAATCAGCCTAAGCCAAATAACATTTTGATCACACCCGAATCCAATCCAGCCATACACCATAACCCTACGGACGAACAAGTGCCCAAAGCAAGTACACAACTCACGGTGGGGGTCTCGACTGTCCGTTTTACAACAGGGAGATGATTCAGGCCTTCCTCAACAAGCAATCTGATGATCCGATCTGAATAGAACAAGAAGTCTCCTCTGGATGTATTCTTATCCCTGATAATTGTGTACAATGCCTCGAGCTGGGCAGTCTGCGGTAGGGTAAAGACAGACTTTGGAAGGGGATTAAGATGTGCCAGGTTCGTATTAGCTTCATGCGCAGGTTGCGGAGGCGCGAGGGATGTCATAGATGTGCTCGTAGACATGTTTTATTCGGTGATTACGGTGAAAGGAAGAGGTGAAACTTGTAATGAATGAAAGCGAATGAGTGACCCATGCCTGCCTAAACGGGTAGTCCCTCTAGTTATCTCGTTTATACACCACAGCCTTCATTTAATATCAAACTTCTCCGTCAACTCCTTGATGGCCTTCGAGACCGAAACCCAAGGGTCATCTTTGTTCTATACACTACTTCACCAAAAAGCCCCTTATATATCCATATATCTCCATAACCTCCCTTCCCTAGAGACCCAGAGTCACAATGGGCAGTGTCGTACTACCGGATTTAATTCGCATCACAGGGGGGATCAGGCTGATCCAGAACTTGCTATGGTCATACTTCCGTCCATCCTCAACGCAGATAACTCAAAACCCCCGTATTTAAACATGATCCTATCATGATCTGTGCTTTTCTTTGTCCCGATCACAAACTTCCTACCACCCTCCGAGGCCTGCCGGAGTATCTCTATTCAATTATGCCACCCTCTGGGCCAACCGCGGAAGTGTTTTCCAACCAGCCTCATCTCAACTTGAAACTGGACAATACATATGGCGCACTGTATATTGGTCTCCTTATATCTGCGGTGTAAATCATTCCATCATCCTCGTATCAACGATCGATTTAATTAACATGACTATGGACAGCCTTTTTGGAATCACGAATCTGCAGGTGTTCGTATATTCGCAGACATACAAGTCAGACAGGGTTTGGAGTAAACTGATTGTGAGTCCTACGATGTTCGGCCACTGTTCCATCTCAGTGTATTTTAACGCAGGTTGCCTGGCTATGGTCTGTGACGATGATACTTATTGAAGATGAATCCAACTTGATGATGTCTAAAGGCTGCTTGATGCCTTCCATCTTGCGTTAATCTCACACTCCGTCTATTTCTATCTAGTCACGAACTTTGCAAATCCGTTGGGGTTAAGCTTTATCGTTTGGAGCTATCATGTATGTATATCTCCTATAATAGAATCTACTGTTTCTGATGCACCGATGCTGAAATCCCTAGTTGCAAGTAGTCATCGACGTGAGTACTCGATTATAAAGGACTATTTCATTGCTTGAATTTGAGGGTACCACACCCTTTAGGTTGTCACTGTCATTACTGTTCAGGTGTGAGTACGCAGCATGCCCCCCACGCCATCAATGAATCTCATTGCTATATTGGTGCAGATTATACGCAATACGGGTCTGGAAACGTAAGCAATGGGCTAATAAACATCGGGGCCGTCACTCAACTCCTACAAGTCTCCAATATTAGTGGCGGGAATAGCATCAAAAACAAGATCATACCTATAATTGTGGTATGTGGTCCGACTGAGGAAGAATTGTTTATTTATCTCAACCATCCATTTCTCTGTAAGCTCCTATCTACGCTCTGTGACGCAGCGGTAGGCGTAGGTTAGCCTCGCATCTTCCACTTATCAGAAAGGCATTAACCATCCTTTACTGTATTCAGTCTTTTCGAAAGAGATGTTAGTCGTTTGGATCACTTCCCCACAATCATACTTACAAGATTCTAGTTATGCTATCGACGACTTCGGTCAGACCGACAAAATTAAGGCTAGTCACTATTCCCGACTTTTGTTACATCACGGAACAAGCATAACTAAATGGCATGATTTAGTGGGCGATTTCCATGGCCCTAATCACTGCTAGCATCGTCGATGTCATCATCGCCGTATCATTATGCCTCACGCTTGCAAGATTGAGGACAGGGATTAATCAGCGAGTTTTCCTCCATATTCACAGTTCGCATAAGACTAAATGAACGTAGGACTGACACGATGATAAACCAGCTCATGCTCTTCATTCTCCACACGGGCGTTTTGACAAGGTAAGATGATCCAAGCATATAATTATCGTCCCTTGGCTGATTCCTAAATCATTGTAGTCTTTACTCGATCGCAGGTGTTTCTGTGGTACGTTCTTTCGAATGGACCTCTATTTGATATGGAGATGTTCACACATTTCTAGTATGAGGCTTATCCCCATAATTTCATTTTTATGGCCATTGGTTTCCTCACAACTAAATGTGAGCTTTTCAATCCGCCCTCACCCTAATGGATTGTTGAATGGACTCTCACAGTATATGTGAACTCCTTCCTTGCCATGTGAGTCCTTAGTGCAGATAACATAAGAGTTGAAGCATATCTCCCAAAACTCAGGTTCAACGCCAGACACCGCCTGCGAGTCTCCATAGAAAAGACCATGGCTTTCTCCGATCCCTCCACGACGGGCATTCTGAGAGAAGCAGACTCCTCCGAAAATCGGAATAGCAGTAGCGGTTTTGTCAAACCGAGCGTGCTAGGCTCGCTTAGATTCGCACACGATACAGATTCAAGACACCAACCCCGATCTTCGGCATTTATAGTAAGCCAGTCTGGATCTGCGGGCGAGAAAACAGGCACTAAAAACGGGGACTACTTTGATGTTCGGTTGTCAACCAATACATGATGGTTTGACGATATACACTTTATATGTCAGATTCCAATATACACTAGTTGTACTTACATTATCATTCATGATTTGTGAATACTCTGACACTCAGAGGGCAGGCCCTTATCTAAACCTCACGCGCGCGAGAAAAAAACTTCCCAAATGAGGTTCCACAACTATGACCTAACCACCTTGAAGTATGATTTAATCTTGTATCATACTCGCAGATGGTAAGCCTGAGTCTCGGATGCACAGGACGACATACAAACTATACTCTCTCCCTTCCACCATGGCAGACGCCTTAGATTGAATGCGGCAGTTCTCGACTCACCTTCATTCCCCAGGCCCGCGAAGCTAGGGGTCCTTAGGCGGATTCGGAATAACTTCATCCCTTCGGGAAAAATGGTGTACGTAGGCGGGATCCAAATGAATCCTGACATGATGTATATTTGGCAGGTGAATATCCACTAGACGGCCATCATATAACAATTCGGAGGTTTAATTCGAGGTCATATAAGTCTTGTGCCTTTTTTTTTTCTCGGAAGAGACAATGTTGCTGAATAAATTTGGCATGCAAGTTCAGTGCTTACACGGGGGGGCTACAGCGATAGACATTAGACGGTACCATGGGATATGATGTAACGTCCACCAGATAAATAACGGTGCCGCGATGCATCTAGAGCCCCTGTATATTGTCCCAGAATAGGCATGGTCGTTTCCATTCCAGGTTAACAATGCTAATATCCACAGTCGGCCTTAATACCATCAGCCCTGAGGCTTGAACTGCCCTGGAGCGTGGACATGACAGTAATTGCCTCCGTAACTATGCCAGATATGTGTCGGTACTTCCCAGCCATTCGGGTGTAAACATATAACTGTGGCTGGTCTCTATGACTTCGCTTCATTCCATTTTTCTTCCTTCAATATGGGCGAATTTGACAAGATCTTGGGTACGCTCTTAGATTCTTTCTACATCACCTCTTGACAAGTTTTGCAACTTTTCCAAAGGTCCTTTGCTCATAGGCATATTTTGTACGGAACAACCATAGCTTCAGTCTAATTTTTACTGATATCTTTCACAAGTGAACACCTATATCTATGGAATTGTGATGTTTCAGTTCGCATCCTATCAGAATATCAGTCAGTAATCATCTCTTTGATGTTATGACGCTTATTTAAGGATCCACACTCAGGATTTAATGATCCGTACTGGATCAAGTAAGTGCACATGGGATGTGAACGGAAAAGAAAACGCGACTTATTCCCTTCGCAGGGCACCTGTAGGTGTATTGTTCACGATAGACACGCTCCATAGCGCCGTGTAAGATTTTTATCGCAGGTCTCTGTGCACGTGTTAAGGCTTATATACTTTTGGCAATCAGGGCAATCTATATCGCCTGGACCTATTGGTGAATTGTGCATCCATGATCCCTATTCCCAAATCTTAACAGGCTTAAATACAGTGTCGAAGGTTATGCTAACCCGGCAGCCCAAGGAGGTATGGTTGAAACCAAACCCATCGATTTCAATTATCCTGACCCAGATTAACACGTTTTAGTCGCTTCCTGGGCTTATACCATCTCGCCAATTTGCACCGCGGTCATTGGTGTGGTCACTCATGTTTTCCTGGGATACCGGTGTGTCTGTTGTACTTTCCGGAGGAGGGATCCTGACTGTTCATCCAGGTTCTTCCGCTTGACCAAAAACGCTGTTGCCTATGGGGGAGCTCTTGTTCTCTCCGTCGTGGTATTTGGGCTGGCAGTCGCAACGGGCGCATGGGGGCTGAACCAATCCCTTTCAATGAACGAATTGTATGTACATATGATTGATGTTTCCATATACATCACTTGCCGACGCCACCACTAGACTCGCGAACCCAGCGACATATCGATCTCTTGTGATTCCCTGGTTATGTTTACAGACGGTCTTGGACGGAGTTATAGCTGGTAAGTATACTCTTGCCGCATAACGATATATCCTACTAACCAACCCCGGTGGATAGCGAGCCTTGGATATGCACTCTCCTATTGCAGGCCTCCATTTATGGGCACAGAAGTCAGGAGCACGCGGATACTTCGAGGAGGCGTTCAAGTGGGGGTCATAGCATTCCTCTTTTCTCTGGCTGGTTTGATTGGATTCCTTGCTGCCCCCAGCACCAACATCTTTTGGATGTTCGCACTGCCAATGGGCCGTGTATATTCCAACGTATGTCATACTATTTAAGATGGCTTCTCCTCAACTAATTCGATCTACAGATATTAATGGATACGTTACTTTCACGTCATATTGAAACGCCAGATATATCCCCGAAGCCGAAGAGGGCAGTCGTACGTCCCGTTTATTCTATTTTATCTGTGTATCAAGGTGTAACGGCGTTATTTTCAGAGGAGTACACATGATATCTGGGTCCCCACTGCTGCAGCATCGCCCATCCCTGCAAATAGCTTTAGCCTCCATAGCATACATGTGAAGACGGAGGTATTTTCTGACGGTGGTCGGAACACTCCTCAGCATTCACGAACCCCTTCTGAGGAATATAGAACCGAGAAGGGAGAGGCAGTCTAGTTTAACATATTCCTAGTTCCTAGTTCCTTTACATAGTCGTGCCAAGGTCACATTGCTACTCTACATCTAGTCCTTATGAGCTTTAGTTCATTCCATATGATATCATTTCGTTCGGTCCATCATGAATAAAAGATAAAATTCCAAGTATCCTATCAATACTATCAATACAATGACCCAAAACTAATCGCTATCACTGTCGCTGCTACTGCTGTCCTTATCATCGTCAGTGCTGCTCTCATCGTCACTCTCGTCCTCGCCCTCCACCCGCTTCTTCACTGCACCGCCGCGCATTGCTGCCATCTGTCCAGCGATCGTATCTTCATCGGGATCAGAGATTTCATCCTCTGATGGGTCATCTGTGTTAAGAGTTGCGGCGTCTTCGATCTTGAGCTAATAAATGGAAGGGGGGTTAAATAGTTCCTTGGGGTTAAAGAGCGGCATGGGCATACCGAAATATCCCAGGAGACATCTTCACCAACAAATGTGTCACTAATAATTTGAACTTTCCATGTAAACACTCCGACACTTGGTGGGGCCTGAAATTGGATCTTGTAGCTGCGGTAGTCGCGTTCGTGATTGGACTGAGAGAAAGGCACTTCCGAAATTTTGGCTGGTGGAACAACGACACGGTTAGTCTTGTCGTCGGCAAGAACCAACCACCAAGAGGGTTTGCGTTCCTAATAGAAATCACGTATCAGTCTATGGTCTGGTTATTGCGATTTAAAAACATGCTGACCCCAGGCCAATACGGTGCGTGTGCCCAACCGCTGAGAGGGTCCGATGGCAGATCCTCGCTCTCTTTTCGGGAAGTCAAGAATTCTTCATCTTTTTCTTCGTTCATCTTAATATGTCGTTTGGTTTCCTCGGCATCCAGTTCTCGCTTAACACCATCTGCAGAGCCGGGTGGCGACAATCTCAACTTGACGACAAGGAAGACAATGGAGGATGGGGTGACAATTCGTTCTCCAATGACTGATTTATTGCCTATGTTAGATTCATATCGAGTATTTTGAGCAGGTGGGACAGACCTTTGAATGAGGCATCAACAATCTCAATGCGGCCCCATTTCTCAATTGCCTTTTTCACATCTGTCAACCTTTGGTCCTCCTTCTCTTCCAGTGTGTGAACGAAGTCGCGGATATCCTTAACATCATGTGGTAGGGTGGCTAGTTCCTCGGTCTTGATGCCTGGCAATTGTGCAAAGCGCAGACGATCAGCACCGGGAAGAAGGGCCTGAGCCAGATAAGCATGGAGTCGCATGATGGCTAAGGTGGGGAGGAGCCAGCTTCGGGAGATAGAGATGTTGAGAAGGGCACTAAGGAGGAGAGGGGTTTGGAGGAGGGTCTCCTTTTGCTCTAGAGATAAGGAGTATGTTAGATGTGCAGCGAGGTGAAATGAAATCACAAACGCGCACCCGCTTGGAGACTCGGTTTCTGAATAGGAATTCGTAAAAGGTGGGCATAAATTAAGACCAGTGCTTTCCGCCTCGATATATGGTCACCACATAGCTTGCGGACATCTTCCCACTTGGAGCCCGCTTTTTCTTCAACCAACTTTTCCAACCTGTCAAGTTCCGGGTCGGATTTGGATTGTGCTGCAGGAAGTTCCCATTGATAAGCTTTGCCGAATGTGCTGATAACTTCTTCCATTGTAGCCTCTTCTTTGAGGGACTTGAAGAATGTGGCGGCGGAGAGAGCATTCACACCATCTTTGGTCTTTTGCCGGCTACCGAACCACCAACGACCCTGTACAACCATGAGGGGATGGTACTTCATGGATACGCCAAATGAGACTTACAACAAGGGCGGGAAGAGCTCCACCAAAAATGAGACCATAGATACCGAGGACCCAAATGTTATTCTTTCTTTCAACAATCCATTTAGGCAATGCAATTCCCATCGATATGTCTTGACGTCCATCAGGATGGCCATATTTTTCGAGGTTTTCTCGAATGGTCTCATCTGTGAGTCTAGTAATAGCAATATTGAGTATCTGTGTATGGGGTCGTATGGGGATGGATAGCTACGATTTGTAGGCCTTGGTTATTTCGACGAAGCGGTCCTGGATTGCTTCTAGGGTGTGGTTGGCTGTTGCCTTGACTTTGTCTGGGTGGCTGTTGCATTTGTTGATTTGTGGGGGTGACACTTGAGGTAAGAATTATTTACTCACTACATGCGCGAAAGCTTTTTGAAGTGAGATTTAATGTCTTTCTCGGAAGTTCCCTGCCAACGATAAGGTGCGCATAAGTAGGAGTTTAGGTGAATCTCGGGCAGTGATATCTTACAGATCTGATACCGAGAATCTCGAAAGGGTCGTAAACTTTGTTGTCCATTTTGGCGGTAGCAGCCTTGTAGGAAACATATCCAAAGATTGACCACCCAATAAGGAGGAAGTACGATCTGCGGGCAAGGTGAGGACAGAACAGCGGATGTAACGACGGTCGTACTTTCTGCTGAGAGATGGCTTCAGAAGCGAACCGACACGTTTGCGGTGGTCGATGCAAGGGGTACATTGGCAGCCGTCCAGTTGCTTTTCTGGATAGAGAGTAAAGGCAAGTTCAATGGAAGAAGTAAAAGTACTTACTGGACGAATTAAATAGCGATAATGTCACAGGAATGAGAACGAGAGCAAGAAAAGTGATCAAAAAGTAGGCGGCCATATTGCCAGCCTCGTCATAGTGATATTGAGCCATTCTTGGGATGAATTATTCGAGCCAATGGCTCCAATGAGCGTGGTTGCTGGCGAGCTTTTTATGGGGCTCGCAGTAAGATGGGAGAGAAAAGCAAGGATTCACGACGGAGGCGAGGATGGAAATATGTCGACGTGTTCCAAATCGCTGAGCTGGCGCACTTTCCAAATGTCACAGTCGCGTGACACCGTCACATTCCATTTCGGCATGGTATATTCTCCGGGTTCTGACCGACTCATTGACATGGGGAATGGTTAAATGTTATTCGACCGGTTAAATCTCAAGGGTGTACAGATCATAAATGAAAGCATATGGTCCGCTACAATATCGAATATATGTGAAGGGACTCAAGGGTAATGTCATTCACATTTTCCTGGTCAGGAGCCACACGACTGGGAGTGTTCTCGGCATCCTCAGTGAGGGCCTCGTAGCTTAGTAGCTATGATGGTCAGCAGAACCAGAGAAGCTAAGCGATGAGCACAGGAGATGGGAGAATTGATGTAGCAGCGTATTTGGGACGCGCCAGGATGCTGTGACAGTGGTATCATAGCTTTGTATAACATATATTTCGCTGCGCACGCGACGGCCTTGTGTGCTGGGTACAAGGAAAATGTGGCACGAGGTCCTGGCGAGGTCGATTCTACCCTGAACTTTGATCAGCATCATCCCCAGAACACGCAGCCTCCACGTGCATAGGCTGCGGTATCCGCAATGTTGCCAGAGGCATTTTAAATTCTTGGGCTGGTTGCGTGCGTTCGAATGAACGTCGTAGGCTGACGATGTTCTGGAGCGCTCCAAGCTACATGCGTGCTAGTCATGGTCACATGATTACGTGACTTATATCAGTTGTGACAATAATTTCGAGAGTGAACTTGGTGAGATGCGTTTGCGAATCCAGACTGTGGCACCACTTCCCGAAGTAAAAGTCTGGTTTACACCCTCAGATGCTGACAATCTTCCTCCAACAATATCTCGTCTCAAGGATGCCATCTTCGAAGGCATTTCCCCCTTGAGAGGTTATCTGACTGAAGCTAGGGGTGTCGTGCTTCTCCTGGATGGTTTTGAGCTTCTGGATGAGAGCCCTCTTGGTGTTGTAAGGGATGGGGATCTTATTCTTGTGAAAGGGCTACCACATACACAGTCTAATGTGTCAGGGGGACGGATCCTGCAAGACGGTGAGTCGTACTTTCGCTCATTGTGGTCAGAGGCTGACCTAGAGTGGCTCATTAGAATTCCCAGAGTTTTCTCCAACCCCGCCCGTTTCATCAAGGGAGCGTAGGGCCTCTCAACAAGGTGGGTATTGTTGGTTACTTGTTTGCTATGAACACCCAGAACCAGCTCAAACCCTTTCACCAGATCTCTCACCGGACTCAGCTGTCCAGCCCATGGTATCAAGAAAGCGTAAAGCTTTACAGGAAGGCGAGCATTATACATCCGCTACCTTAAATACCAGGTCGTGACTGATGGGATATTTAGAACCACATTCCACGCAGCATAAGGTGGTCAAGAAGCGCAAAGCTCCGCAGGGAGGTGCGTAATATCCGGCCCTATAAAAGAAGCTGAGCTGAGCTTGCCATCAGATATTTTGAGTGTGAAGGAGCATAAGAAAATGGCCTCGATGTTCATCCCTGGGCGTTCTGTCGGTTTACCAAGTTCAAGGCCGCTTCATAAGGCAGGTAAAAAGTCGAAGCAAGATCAGGATTTAGGACATGAATCCTCGTCCTCTTCATCCTCGTCTTCTTCATCGTCTTCATCGTCTTCCTCGTCTTCTTCATCCTCCTCATCCTCCTCATCCTCATCTTCATCATCGTCCTCGTCGTCTTCATCGTCTTTGTCTTCATCTTCAAGCCGTCCGGCTCTACAATCCTCCAAGCTCGGTAAAAAGCTGAAGAAACCAGATATAACCAAACCAACCACGAAATCAATGTAAGTTTTGGATGTTCCCCAGCCACATTTTTATATTAAACATCATAATAGATCAAACGTGCCCCCTGGTTATGGGAAACCAGCCACCCACAGCCGTAATCTCCGTCGACGGATCAAGAAAAAACACGCCGCCGATCAACCCAGTCAAACTGAGGCTGGTCCACCACCACCCAAGGGTAGCTCGTCAGCGAACCTTCTACCTCTAGGTGCCGCCATTCCACCAGTAAAAAAGAGAGCGTATCACGGTCCAGCGGGGGATGTTGCTTCAGCTCTCAATAATGCCTTTGGTTTCAATGCGGAAGCCGGAGAACTTGATCCGGGGACCAACATGGATATAGATTCTGCGAATCACACGGTGCCAGGAGTGGCCACGACCAATGAAGGCTCAAGTGAAATTATGATGTCCACCTTGCGCAATAAAAACAAGAAAAAGGGCTTCAAGCAATCGATGGCTGCACCTCTCCCGTCCAAAATTGTTTTTGATGATTTTATAACTGTAGATGAACAGCCTTCCGTCCACGCTTCGGGTTTGGATGGAGGGGCGAAGGCGGCTGAAGTCTTTGTGTCTTCAGGACCACAACTCATCCCTCCCTCGGAAAAGCAAAAGCGTGGCGAGTTACCTCCACGTGTGTTTGTGACCAGCATAGATGTTGAAGAAGGCATGTGGGGTTCAAAAAGCAGAAAGAAGAAAAAGAATAGACAGGTCGAAGATGAGAGCGTTTGGTACGAAGACGAAGTGGAACAGAGTGCGTATGTGGAAGACGCAGGCCCCGATCAGAACCCTCCTGCAGATGCTGGAAACGGCAGACAAGACGAGTGTGATTGGGATAGCGCTGAGAAAAATTGGGACTATTCTACTGAACTGAATCGTGCCGAGCAGCTCACGGTGGGTGCTTTAGTTGGCTGGAAAGTAAGTCTTGGGTCGTGTCTCATGGAGTGATGAGACTGACGCCTCATTTTTTTCACTAGGAATTGGGGATCAATCCTCGTACATCTTCGCCTGAAATCTTGTTATTCTTGGCTCGCGTCCTTCGCCTCCCAGATCCCAACGGTGGTTTGCTCACTATCCAACAATTGGCCCGTCCTCAGACGACAGCATCATCATTGGGATTTGGAGATCTTGAACAGGGTGAAGAACAGTGGGAGTGGGAGGATGTTTTGTCACTGAAGTGGAGGCTCGTCAGTCTATAACGTCAAATCTATCCATTGTGTAAAAGTTCTTGGTATGTCAGATAGAGATAGATATAATAGTAGATCTAGGACATTGGCCACTGATGGAGTAGTGAGTGGTTATACTGGCTGAAGTATACTTTTGTATGAGAGACCGAGTGCAGTAGTTAATATACACATGATGGATAGATATGATACAATAATGAAGATCTTGAATTGTAATGCAGAGAAGCGAGCAGATGCGTAAATGTTAGATTGACTTTTGGCTGGACGAGAGCGTTCGTGAAAGCGATGGACGAAGCAGGAATTATTGTAGAACCATGGAGTGATCCACCATAATTCCGCTTATTCGATTGTATACTGCTTCAGGGTATTGCCTAGTGTATCGTTCAGCAATTTGCGGAAGGAGTGAATTCGAAAGACACTAACCTCGCCCGAAGTCGTTCCAGCAAGTTGGCAGCTTCTTGACGGTTGCCAGACCCAAGTTCAGCGCGAACCATAGCTTCCCAAGTTGAAGGCTGCGGAAACACGTTAGAATTATCAATGAATAAATCTATTTTTTGAAACGTACCTCGCGATAAACAGGCTCCATATGATTGACGATAGGCGAATTCCCAGGTTCATGAGGTGCATGATTATTTGGCGCAGCCATACCCTCGGGGGGATCTGCAAGTGATTCGAATATACTTCGCGCGTGCTCGAGATCGCCAACCATTGCGTATCCCTTGATTATGAAGTTGGCAATGTACGCTGTCATATGCACTCCAGCCACGTTCATCTTCGAGATGTAATCCGGTATAAGATCCGTTCGTCGATTTGCCACAAGAACATTGATCATTGCCTCGAAAACCACTGCATCGACAGCTTGGGCCCGAGGATACGAAGGGATAGAGTCGAATATTTGAATAGCTTTATCGAGGTCTTTCTGAACGCATCCGTAGGCGTTGATCAGCGTTGAAAAGTGATTGCCCTGGATTTCAACTGTCATATCTTGTTGTAGAGTTTCAAAGACTTGTTCCATAGATTGTATGTCAACCGGTTCGACAACACCATACGCGTCCATGAGAAGCTATTTATTCTTTGTTAGACCTGTGTAGAGTAGAGAGTAATGATGCGAACGTACTTTGTAGGTGTGCGCGGTTGGCGCGACGCCTGCTCTGATGAGCTCCTGATAGAAGTGGAGGGCCCTCTCTCTATTCGGCTTCGTCGTGGTGTACATCTGCATCATTGTGTTGTATGGTGGAACACGGGGTTTGAAGTTACGGGCCTGAACCATTTCTTCAAAGAGTGCCTCCGCAGAATGCGAATCGCCAACACGAGCACATGCTCCGATGACAGCTCCGTACGTGATAGATGAAGGGCGTATGTGGTTGGCTTTCATCTGCTGGAAGAGCTCCAGTGCATAGTCAGCCTTTCGTGCCTTGGCGAGCTTCGAGATGATGTTGTTGTAGAGGTAAAGATTAGGGGTAACTCCTCTAGCCTGGGATTCTTGGAAAAGGGCCATCGCATTCGAGGTATCATCCGTCGTATCCTTGACGTATAAAATGAGTGCCCCGTAAGCATCAGCAGTTGGCGCTCCTCCTTGCTCTAGTATCCTCATTCGATGAACATGGGCCGCGTCAACGTCCCCGAAGTGGGCGAGAGCAATGACCATACTATCCTCGATTAAGAACCACGAGTTTGCTTGCCAAGACTGATTGGATAGCAACTTGAGCACCGACTGGGCTACGGTGTAGGCATAGCGAACGTGCTCAATCTCACCCAAGCGACCCAGACTCTGGATTAAACGACCAATGGTGAGTGGTGTAGGTGCAACACCGGTATCGACCCCATCAGTGAATCGCTTGTATGCCTTGAGGACAGCACTACGCGTTGATGTATTTTTCTGAAGGATTTCCTCGATGAAGCGGGTATAATGTGTATCAATCTTCAACGGTGGGATTTCTGACATGTCCTCAGAAGGCTGATGTGTGGCTTGGAAGGGTCCAGGCGATGAGTTATCGATGGCTTCCGCGAGGGCAGCTGTCTGAAGCTCTGGATCATTAGCCAGAGCCTGAAAAGATGGGCCGAGCTTGTCGAAAATGGCTTTCGTCTCGGCTGTCCCATTCTGGAGCGACACCAACTTGATAATCCGTCTTACGAGGTCAGGTTGCATCTGATCAAATGGAACATTGCTTTGAGTAACATCTCGAAGGAGGGGGACAATGCCTTCGAACGCATACTGAGGAACTTGATCTTGGAGTGATCGTCCCTCAGTTGCAGCAGTATCAACAGCAACCGCAGCATATAAGATGAGCTCCCAATCCCTCGTCATCATTTCATTCAGAGGCAGAGTACCGGATTTCCGCGAGAGACCGTATGAGTGCAGGAAGAAGGGGGTAAATTCTTCTTGTTGCATGACTTTGGCCACATCTGCTACTCTTGCCACCTGAAGTACGTAAGAGAAAGGAAGATTTCCCTGTGACTTCTCGTAAAGCTGCCGCGTGAAGGAGAGTTGGGTATTTTGGAGGAGTCGAACAGCGATGTCAGCGTCCCCTGAAGGAGCCTCTGTATCAGCCGCAACCGCCATTTTGAGACCTGCAAAATTGACCAAGTAAGACACAGCGTGCTCGTAGAGACCTTTCGAGAGGTAGGCATCCAAGATGTCTTTGACAAAGGAAGCGTGTTCTGCCTGTGTAACATTTGTAGTTTGAACTACATCTCTCGCCAAGAACTCCAAGGTCTTCTTCGTCTCTTCGGCATCGAGATCCTGAATTTTAGCTAAATTCGCAGCAAGAACTAGGCTCCTGTCAACTGCACTGATATATCCAGGGTAGGTCAATCGGATCGCGTAGATTCGGTTTAGATCATCCACCATACCGTGAACGGCAAGGGCGTCCAGCATGATAGACCAAGCAACAAAATCCGGTTTCATAGCAGTTCCAACCATCTCGAAGGGATCGTCGTTCGCTTGTTTCTGTTGCAGGAGACGGTCAAACCAAAGGAGAGCAGTTGGTACGTCTCCCATTTGACAGAAACCTGATAATACAGTGGTAAAGGTAGAGCTTGCAGTGGGGGGAACGTCCGTGGGTCCGAAATCGCGCGTGGCAGTGGTGTTCATCATCTGGTCGACAAGATCAATTGCTTTCTCAGGCATTCCGCAGCGGAAATAGGCCTCAATCATCTGGTTCCATAGCAGCAACTGGCTTCGTCGCGGATATTCAGGATCTCCGGATGCAGCCCATTCTACGGTACCAGCCTTGCACCTGCTTAAAAATTCCTGGAAGATTTCCTCTGCACCACTAATCTCGCCGGCATTGGTGTAGACTTGTATCAGATAAGTGAAAACCTGGGCGTTGGGCCGTAATTCGGATCGCTTCTCGAGTTGGGCAAAAACGTGAATAGCGCTGTCGATATTGGAATGGTATGCTGCAGATCGAAGGAGGTATGTGTATGTCGAGAAAGGGACCATGTGATTTTTGCCAAGACTGACAATAGTCTGGAAGAGCGACATTGCAGACGGAAAGTTGTTCTCTGCACGTAATGTTTCGATTCTAAGTCTATCGCTCTCTTCCGTGACGGTTTCAGGGCGGCCAGCTAGTTGGCGACGTTTGAGCCGTACCTCTAGTGTATGTGTAAGCCTTTGCACTTCATAATCGCGAACAGTCAATGCATCGATGAGAAGTTTGTATGTTCGAAGATTGGGCACGAGGGAGTGTCGGAGCAAATCATTATAAGTATCGAGGATCATGCGCAAGGGCTCTCCTTGCGGACGGGTTCTCAAGAGTGCATCTATGGCCATATTATATTCCTGGATGGTAGGCTTTTCAACTGTCTTGCGGAAGTTACGAACGGCCTCTGCGGCAAGGGCAGTATCTCCGCTGTGACGCGCCTCACGCAGGCTCACATAGGCTTCCGATTCAGTAAACGTTTCTGCTGTTGGTTGTTCCAAGGTTTGGGGTGCGGCAGGGTCAGTAAACGAAAGTTGAGTAGCCGCGGTAGACGCAGGAGATGACAGTTGTGATTCGAATGAGTCGGCAGAAGCATTGCTGGACGCAGATGTAGAGTTACGACGGACAACAGGAGAGGGTGCCGATACCACAGTATCAAAACTGTCGGGTGATGTGAGGGGTACTGAAGTAGAGTTGCGGCGAACAAGAGCCGGTCGAGAGTTGGCATCAATAACTGACGACGGCGACTCGCTGATGATATCTTCCGATGATGATGATGATGAGGCCGGGGCAAAGACATGTCGTGACCGTGTATGGAGCTGGACCGTTTTTAACACACCCAAATTCTCTGCGCGTTCTCGGCGGCCTTGAACAGGGACAGACAAGCTGTGACTGCGAATGCGAGTTCTTTTCGTTGAGTGGGCTGAAACGCGTCGTGAAAGGTCCTCAGTTTCATCCGGGTGACTGAATGAACCATCATTGGAAGCGATAGTGTTGCTCGCTTGTGTCACTGCTCGTGCCGCACCCTGCCAGTTGGATCAGATATGCTAACATAGATGTAAGAAACATTACAAACCGTATAGCCGCTGTGAAACCGACTGCCAGCGTTGTACTTTGCCCCCCCAGGGCCTGGACCATTGTTTCCCCAATGAGAGCTGCCCGGACTGTTCCAAGGCGCGAGGTTCCCCGAGCCAGATGACGGCCCCGAAGATGACTGCAATTGGAGGACATTCCTGATGGTATATGTCTGGTGTTGTATCGACGCGGCGGCACGCGAAGTCGTGTGGAGGATATGGGTTGCTACCTTTGGTAGCATGTTGATGGTCGGCGGTCAGGAAGACCGGTTAAAGATTGAAAGACAGGCCTTGAAGGCTTTAGATTAGATAGAGGAGTCAGTTAGAGAGACAAGTAAGTAACAGTTGAAGAATGGAACCGACCAATGGGCTGAATCTGAAAGTTTGCCGTAGAACCTGCGTGGACACACGGCATCAATTTATTTTATTCTCGGGTAAAACCGGCTCGACCTGACTCACCTCTGCCACAGCCGCCGATCCCTCTGGAGCGCTGGCTGCCAGTGGTGCCATATGCAACCTCCCATAACTCTATGGATTCAGTCAGGGTTCTGTTTATAAATGAGACCCAATGATACAACCTTCAATTCGATAATGGTATTCCGATCCTACTCACTACTCACTAGCATCCTATGGATTGACAAGATGACGTCTCACTCTAAACCAGATCTATTTCTGCAGGGAATAGTTTCCTCGGAACACTTTCCAATGCTCCGTGGTGTACGATTCCCTCAGTTCGATATATGTCTACCATATGATTCTCACAAAGAGAAAGGACTTCCGCTAGATTCCCGTATACTTCCCGTTGGCTCTATTCTCGTGTGGTCGTAAAAAATCCGAACTCCCTGGAGGATGTGTAGAACTCCGCGTCATTCTCGCAAGGCTTTTGCGATTCGAGATTGTAGTCTAGACAAACACTCTAAAGCCATCTGTCTATGATTTTAACAAGTTCTGCTTTCCCCGGAATCAAGGTTTATAAACCTGACTGCGCAGTTCGTTTGTTCAGTCACTCACCATCATTGGGCTTGCCACCAGGTCTATATTCTACGGTTAGTTTCTTATTTTCCATTTTACCCATTATCTTACATTTCATCCGCACAGAGGAATTTACATATTGGTTCTGTTCCTTCGGAATACTCCCGGAAGGAATTGCGTCACCAACTGGTGGCTCCTGGATCCAGTCGTGCTGATATCTCCCCTCAGCACCCCCCGTTATTGCTATGTTTCACGTCGTATTGCCGACGGCATGTCTCAGTCGACTGGTGGCTCTCTTTGTGACAAGGAAAACGATCTCGATCATTCAATACCGCGTTATCTAGGGGGAAAGCATGTGGATTCACCATACCCGCGGATTTATCTGTACATCAACCTCTGGGGTCTGCAGCATCTGGCCAACAATTAATTTGTCTAATGGGAATAGCAGTATTTTCGTTGGTCCTCGATTAGTGTTTCAGGTAAATTCTATCCATCTGCTTGAACATACGTCAGAGTGTTTGTTCCCCATTTCTGCACATAGCCATTGCGGGCCGTTGGAACCCGTCGTAAGAAGTGTGCCATATATACCGGAGCTCTGTGCCTCTGCATATGGTCAACAGCTGTGACCCAATTTGGAAAACATGGTCAGTCTGAATCTTAAAGGCAATTACGCTGACCGCTGCTGCGGGACTTGAACGCGACAAGTCTCCGTAGTCCGTATCGAGTGGACCAAGCTCGACATTTCTTGTTGACACTGAATCACGGTTAGAATGTGTTACTGCTAATCTTAATGTATTGTAGTTATATGGAATGACGTTTCAAAGTTGATGATATTCGGCTAGCTGGAATAAACCTAGAATGAGTCGCGGGTGCTTCACCTTGAGAAGATGCAGTATTAGTATGTACCAGTGGAGAGCAAAAGAGAGGAAAGGAATAAAATCTGATCTATCGTCGATATTGAAGATATGGTTTTCTGGGATTGTTTAACTCGCAGTAGGAGTTGCTGCAAATGGTATCTACTATCCAACTCGCTGCGTCTTATAATAGTGCAAGCTCAAGAGTGATCGTGTTTGTTTGGTTACTACGGCATATCATGATGTTGTTCGCCCGCAGGAATTCGTTGTCCCCATGTCTCCTTCAGAGCTCCCCACCGTCTTCGACGCGGCTACGTGTGTAAGAAAAGGCCTCTGTCCAGTGACAACAATACGTGGTCAAGACTCTGAACTACTTGAAAGCCACTCACTGTATTATGAGCAACATGGCCGGGGAACTCAGTATAAAGTTGTGTTTATCATGGGTTTGAACTCAAGCGCATTTGCTTGGGGACCACAAGTTCGACATTTTGGACCATCGGACACCCACACGGCTCTAGTTTTTGACAACAGGGGTGTAGGTAATTCAGGATACCCATGGTGACCATACAGGTGAGTACAAATGACGCTTCTCCTTACTTTAGCTTTAATTCACATATTCTAGCACTGCGGGGATGGCGGAAGATGCAATTACCCTCTTGGATCATCTTGGGTGGACAGGCAAACGTGATTTGCACGTAGTTGGAATTAGTCTTGGTGGCATGATTGCACAGGGTAATGTTTGCGCGAGCCGGAGGGTGCCACCTACTGAGCACTGCGGTCCACAGAGCTTGCGACCAAAATTCCAGATAGAATCGCGTCTCTTGTTTTGGCGGTAACAACTCCAGGCGGTCAAATTTGGAACAACCTCCCTCCGGTAAGTTCTATCTCTCTGAACACCATTCCGTGTGATGACTCCCAATTCTCCAGTGGAAAGGGGTTACTTCACTTGCCCAACTCCTCTTCACACAGGACGAGGCAAAGAAGGTCGCAATAGTCATGGATATGCTCTACCCCACGAAATGGTTGGATGCCAAGGCAGAGGGGGACGCGGAAGGGAGGACCAATCGTCATATCCAATCTGAGGTCGGTGTGCTTTATCATGTTTAACCTAATTTTTGCCATAATCTCTACCTTCCCTAGGCATATCTTCACCGGGTGGCCATCACGCGACCTCAAGCATTTATGGGGCACATATCTCAGATGGCAGCTGGGCTCACTCATTATTGTTCCCCTGATCGACTTCGTCTTATCTCAAGTTCTATTCCAAAGGTAACTATTGTCACTGGTGACGAAGACCATCTAGTGTTACCCCACCATTCGAGAGACATCAAAACGTGCATGCCAGAAGCTGAACTCGTGGAATGGACAGGCACCGGCCATGCAGTTAATGCCCAACAGTCAGAGAGGTTCAATGCCTTATTAGAGAGAACCTTCAAAGAGGGGAATCAAAGATTAAAGTCAGGCTTTCCTGATGCATAGTAGCCACTAGTAGCTATCTTTAGATCTCGAGCAATAAAAGTATTCCTAGCCTCAGAAAAACGCCCAAGAGAAAATGAATCCATTATGTGTACTAAATCTTCAATACCGTGTCTAAGCCTACACAAACACTTACGCGGGTGTGCTACCATTAGCAACTTTCGCATCCCCACCCTGAGGATTCCAAGGTCCTGAATCCGCCAGCGAACATCCACCAGGGCATTGGCATGTTCCTCCAAACTCTTTGGGTAGGTTTTCCAAGGGTATCTGTTTCAGTAGGGCGTCTTTATAACCCCCACCCAAAATATCGATCTTCGACACAGTAACCTCATCCAACCAGGGTTTGATCAAAAGCCAGACTGTGGAAAATGCCCACGGCGCATTGATAATGTAAAATTTGCCCATGCACTCCGGATATCTATCCTGGCCGATCGAAGCCGCTTCCATGATGTAATTCTTGACGTGGTAGAAGTTTGAAAGGGAGACTCCGCCGAGGTCGAGAATGGTGCAGGAAGTCTCAACAGGGTGGCCGCGTGCAACGGAACATGCGGGAAGGCGCTCATCGATGAATTTCTCGTATTCGAAGACGAGTCTTTGGAGAAGGCGCTCTTGGGTCGTGCAAGCATATAGAGCTTTGATGTCGAGTTTTCCTAGTTGTTCGACATAAACGGGTCTACCTTCCTATTTATTGCAAGGCTTTAGCTTTGATAAGAGATCGATTCGGGGGGAAGTGTACCTTGTCCATTTTGTGATAAAACTGGGGATAAAACTTATCCACCGTGACTTTCTCCTTGAAGTCAAAGGTCCTAAGTATTGTAGGTTAGCGAGGCCTGGAATATAGTGGTGGAGTCGCGTACTTGACAATCTCGTCAACGCCATAATCTTTCCTCCATTTTTCCGCTGCAATCAACATCTCCTTGGCTTTAGCTACGTCAAACTTCCTCGCTCTCAAAAATCTACCAGAAATCGTTAAAGATCAGAACCTGTCGGAGAGCTGTTATACCCACCTAAGGAGCATAGCGTCGTCCATTCTTTCCTCAACAAAGACCCCTTCTTCTATGAGCTCTTTCTTGAATTTCTCCAGCGCATGTTGCTGAACGACAGTAAGGTTTCCTAGTCTGCCAGGCAGGGGCTTGTAATTAGGGTCTGTGATGCCCGCGGGCATTGGGCTGGCGCTGGCAGCCTGAGGTTGGGTTGGAGCGGCGGATGACATGATGGTTGCTGGATAAGTCGTAAAATTTGAAGGATGACGAAAGAAGAAGGTCCACTTGGAGCTGTTAAATGCTAGAATAGAGCTGATTTGTATAGGGGCTTATGTGGTAGTTGATGATATTGTAAAGGGGTTATGCTGTACAGTGTCAAGTGGGCTAACAATCGCTTAGCCTACGGCCGATGTGATCGATGGGATGGGGTCAGATAAGATAACTTTATACGAAGTCTTTGTAGGCATTCCAATATGATATCCGTGTACTACAAAACGGGATACACAAGCATTCTGTATATAGCCACGCACGGAATCCACAATATTTCTGAAGAGTTCCTGTAGTCGTGCAAATAACACAAACTATCAGACATAACAGAACAAGCCAAACAGCGATTTGCGAGTTGAGTCGCAATTAGCAGCAATGGGTATGGGGTGGTAGCGTGCCCAGGGGCGTGGGGGAGAGGGCATTGGAGATGGGTTATGGGGGGATTGTAATATAGGAAGTTAACGAATGTGAGTGGTTTTGTCATGAGAGTTCGAGGTAGTAAAATACACTGGTCTGCGAGTTGAAGTGCAGATACTTGGTTTTGATGGTGAGTAGCGTTAATGAATACAACCAGGAAGAGCGATAAATGTCAGACAGATGTAAAGGGTGAGGTGAAGACAGTGAGGGAAGGATGGGATAATCAAACAATGTCCCAAAGCTCTTCCAAGGCGCAACAAAACTGGAAACGAAAGGGAATCTCAGTAAAATGCAGGTAGTATGCTATAAAGACTTGCCTTGCCACAGGCGACACTAGCGCTCAGTGGATAGTCGCTGATGCCTATTTTTTCATCGACGTAGCCATCCGCAAAGTCATCTTTACCACGAGCCATGGCACCAACAAAGACCGCAATAGAATGCGTTGTTGGTAGCGTTGGCAGATATGATGATAGGCGTTGAGTCGGAGCATCGCCAGAGAGGGCTAAGATATTTTTAGTCCCCTGAGTGAGGATGGGATGCAAGAAAACGCACTGAGCTTGATCGTGTTTGGGGGAAGGTGGTCAATCACCGGATTCTACGCGATTGCTTTCAGGGATTTGTATCGCTAACCAGAAGAAAGTACTAACTTTGA
The DNA here is from genome assembly GCA_900068955.1 of Clitocybe nebularis. NCBI lineage: Eukaryota > Fungi > Basidiomycota > Agaricomycetes > Agaricales > Clitocybaceae > Clitocybe > Clitocybe nebularis. The sequence continues at coordinate 12,137 of CEMJ01393590.1, read as the reverse complement.
TTACTTTAAGCAGTTTTTCAGGACCATTAACCCCTCTAATGGATAGCTTATGCAGCAATTGGACTGTAGTCAATCAAAAATGAGTCCCCGATGTATGAAGGTGGGGCGATATTGAAGCTCACCCATTAACCCACTGAATCGTTTGAATGTCCGTGGGATGCGTACATGGGGGTTGACTTCTATGAGAACACCTTTCGCTGTATGGATGTAAACCTGGAGAAGGCCAGCTTTGTTGAGGGGCGAGTCAAGGAGAGTCAATAGGCACTGAAAACAAGAGTTTGAGTGTCAGGAATGAATGCGATGCCAAAAAGATATACTGACCTGATGCGTGATATCAGGCCGTGCATCAGCAATATCTCTCCCAGTTTTTGCAAGTATACCCTGGTGATCATCACAATTGAGCAAGGTGTACTTGACCTCTCCTTCTTTTCCATTCCTCCCCTTGCCACCACTCCCCCCACTCGAGATTCGATAAGCTTCTAAGCAAGCTTGTTCAAGGATAACGTAGAGCCGCCGATTGGATGTCGCGATTCCTCCACGGGCGACATGTGCTTGGAGAGGGAGCATAGATGGATTAGCGACGGTGGGTATAGGGGTGTGTAAGTTTTGGGCAGTGGCCGACTGAGACGGCATTTTTGCACGAGATTTAGAAGCAGGGAGGGGTCGAGTAGGTCTTTCTTTGGTCAAGATAGTAGAATCTATTGTCATAGGTTGATCCGTTTGGGATATGTTTGAAGCGATCACAGGAAGATCAGTGGCTGGTGGTTGTGGTTCCTGTTCCTCGTCCGAGCTATGGGTTGGACTCCGCTGGCGCCTACGCTGGTGTGGGCGTTCGCCCGGGGTCGATTTTGGACGAGGCGGGGGTTCGATAGAGGATGAAAGAGTGGTGCCGGTGGGGATGAGGAGGTGCTGGTCGGCGTTGTCGAGAGAACCTGAATGGCGTCGACGACGTGCGGGTATGATCGCGCTGTCCATAGTCGGATTTTTTTCGAGGCTTCTCTCGGAGACACTGGTTTGGAAAAAAAAAATGTACAGAAAGACCACTGGGAATTCTAGCAGATTCTAACAGTGTACAATGTACCCAGTAGATTGCTCGAAGTCTAGACTTGTTATCGTATATATACCAGGGTTTACCAGGCTGGACGTACAAATGACAACCTCAAATTCTTGAATCTTCCGGCTGAAAGACGGCTAAATCAAATATTCCCATCCGACATCCAAGCCGTCCAATGCCGATTTGTCAAATCCCAAAATTCGGACCATTTTCGGCCACACATTCACATCTGCCACCGTATACTATTACTCTCTCCTTTATAACTCCTTTCAGGAGCGTACTTCGAGGGCAGTTCTCGCCAGATTGCGGACAAAGTAGTTTTCACATCCACAAACAAGACTTCCATGTAATAAACGTAGATATCGTCCGTCAAGAAAAATCTTCATAAAGCAAACGAGAAAGGACGCTAGGACATAACGTAAGGCTAACCGACACATTCTCTGACACCATCCATTATTATTCCAACCTCCTTTACTCCTTCGACCGCTTAGAAACATTCTAAAAGTCCCTCGATTAG